>JAZKJV010003103.1:0-36787 GCA_037367405.1 Ottelia alismoides | reverse complement strand
TCATTCGGCCCATGGGCCGGCCCGGCCCAGACCTGGGCCGAGGCTTGGGCCTTGAAGTATGGCATGTGGACCGGGCCGGGTCGGGCCGGACGGGCCTTGGACAAGGGATTTTAAAACCTCGACCCGGTCGGCCCGACCCATGGCCCGGCCCGGCCCGGACTTGGCCAGGTCTATGTAAAACTAATATAAAATATGAAAAACTAGCATCTCCTTCTCAAGAACTCAATGAGGAGCCATCCAGCTGATTAACCTTCTCAAGAACTCAATGAGAAAAGTTTGCCTCATCTCATCACATGACATGATCATGTGACTTGGGTCATTTTGTTATTTTGGAAGGTCACGCAGTCAGTCTAATCTGCTCTAGCACTCACTTTTGTGGAAAAGAAGGTCCTTTTGGTAATGGTTTTGTTAAACTCACCCTCGAGGCGACGAGGTGTATGCCTTCACATATTCTTGAACAAATCGTTTCTTGTTTAAATTTAAGATTATTCCTTTACTTTATGCAATCAAGGCCATACTTTAGGAAACTGCAGACTAGACTTTGAAATCTAAATCCTTCTTATTTGTTTTATCAATGTGTAAATAGTAAACTCACCGATTCATTATTCGCAGAATTTAAGAATTATGAAACATAAATCTGTTATAAATCGAAGGACATTAAAAATGGAATTTATAGTTATGTATCTTCACATAAGTATGGAGTTACTAATTTTGACGTTCCTATACAGAATTGAGGCTTACATATCGCTTTGAACGAAGAAAAGTAAACTGCTTGATTCGTATCATGTTTTTTTAAACACCGCTTTTGACACTTTAAAACAAGGAAAAAATGGGGCTGTCCCCTTCGTCAAATTTTATATTTTTTTTGAAAAATATCATCATGTATATTCATCTCTATATCCCTCCTATATGTCATTCGAATTTCGTCAGAAAAGGAGACTCTTACAGCCTCCATCCAGATGATGTCGATTTAAAAAATCCTGTTACCGTTAAAAATGACTGTCTGGATGGAGGCCGTAGGAGTCTCTGTTTCTGACGAGCAATAATTTTTTAAAAAAAATTAAAAAAATACCGAAAAATGACGCCGGGCAAACCATGTTGGCGGCCCACTCCATTAATCTCTTAGAACAACGCTTTCGTATAGTTTGCAGTTTATCTAATAGTTTTCGTAATCATATTCTTAATATCCACTTGAATCGTGAGTGGTTATAAATCTAATTGTACCTTCCATGTGCTGACTTGTTCAGCGAGAAGCTATTCCCATAAGAAAACCCACAAAAAAACACAAGTTTGGAATCTGTAGGGAGCACTGCAATCCACAACTTGATTAATAGGAATTTCTGAAAAAAAACCATACCAGTTAATTATATCTACAAAAGAAGGGTAATCAAAGTAAAAGAAACAGTATATTACAGTTTTCATCTGCAATGAAGGTATGAATGTTTCTCATCCCAACCAAGAAACTGAGTTACGTTGGACCCATCTTCATCTTTCTTCCATACATTTGATTTCCTCTCAATTGGTGAAAACTATTGATTTCAGTCGATTGCTCTCTTTTTTATCTTTGCTGGCTAATTTCCTTGAGTTTTGAATAGGTGTCTTGTAAATACATCTGTCTGGAAGGTCAAACTGGTGAAGTATGGGCCGGGCCCAACTTAGCCCAGCCTAGACCCATTTAGGAAATCGGGTACACGAGCCAGGCCTAGGCCCGCACATTTTTCAGCAACTAGGCCCAAGCTCGAGCCTAGTCCGACCCAGGTTGTCGGGTTTGGGTCGGGCCGCGGTCCGTGAACTCCACAAAGTTGGGCTATAGCCTATCTTATATATTTGCAACTTCAATTTTCGGAAGATTGAATTTGGAGGGTTTTTTTTTATCATTTGTAATGTTTTATTACAAACACAATCTAATTTTGTAATTCTAATGTTTGGATTTCTTCTCGAATGGGAGGAGTTGTGGGGGATATGACCGAATAGGTTAGGTAGGATTTTGAAATGAGGGGCCGAGCTGGGCTGAGCTCATGGATCGGGCATGGATTCATGCCTTAAACCGGGCCGCCTTCGGGTACGGGCACGGTCAAACCTGAGCCCAATCTGATTTGATAAATAAGCCAAAATGACAGCCTAAGCCTGCCCATTTAGAAAGTAAGCTTATGCTTGATCGGGCTTGAGCGGGTCGGACAGCCGGCTGGGTCGGGCCGGCCCTGGCTACTCATGTTGCACCCTAGTCAAACATGCAAGTAATTTACATGGACATGACTAAAGATTCATGCTACAGATTTAAATAACTAAGATGCTACAAGAATTAAATTTACAGAACCCGCAGATGTGATTCTTGAATGCTTAAAAAGGAAATGTAAACAATAAAAAGAGAATAAGAAAAAAGCCGACCTATCTGATTTGATTTCATTCGACGAGAGGTGCCAACACAGCGCACCCAAGTTCTCTTGGGCCTGCGCGAGTGTCTTGACTCCAGGGTTGGGAATGGCTCCTTGCAGACGCACCGATTTATCGCAACCCAGCATTTAACAATTGAAAATCTTTATGGAAGCAGTTGCCAAGGCCTTTCGAGTTCATATATCATACATGTTGGGTAATGCAATGAATCCACACAAATATGAAGTGGTATCACTTATTCATAAATATAGAAAGCCTCATTCACTACACCAAGCCAAAGATTTGATCACAGGAAGCAAACAAGATACTTCCCACAAAGACTAGAGGAGGGGAGCCTCCGAAGGATACGAAAAAATCTTTAAGCGCATCACAGAAGCCGTGAGGATCGCATCGTATGCGATCGGGAGCGACTAATCGCACTAGTTGCTCCGGGCAGTGGAATTTAAAAAATTTTAATCCGACGAAATCACATGATCCAAAAATACTTCTCTTATCGTTTCATCTAAACCACAAACAAGTATTTTGCTTGTATCTTAAGCATGGTTGCGATCGAATATCTAAACGAAAGAGACCTCCAGTCTCAAATTCGATCCAACAGAGGAGACGCTTGCGAGCACGTTGATGAGACACACGCTCCTCGCAATCTATGTTGATGATCCAAGCGACGAATCTCCTGATCTCATCACACGAGATCCGACGTCTTCTCCACAAGCGAGGCGCACCGAAAGAGATGGGAGATCCACGAGCAAACAATCCGGCAGCATAACGACGATGCTGCAATGATAGTGACTTTCTCTCTAAGGATAGAGAGGACGACCACCTAAGGGAGAGAGAGAGAGAGAGAGAGGCGGGAGAATGAGAGAGAGAGAGAGAAATGGATTGATGTATCTTGAAGAGCAAGGGTGCCTCTTCTTATATAGTATTTTGGGATCCATGGACTCAATCCATGGACTACACAAAATCAATGGATGAGATTGATTGTGTTTCTTTCAATTGCCATGATCTTGTTGTAAAATACAAGAACAACAAATTTAATTTAATTTAATATATATATATATATATCTATAAATCAATATAAATTAATTTCATATCAAATTAATTAATCAAACTTGGAGATAATGAGAAGATTGACCATATCCCGTGAAAGGAGGGACGCCCACTCAATCCAAAGGATGTTGGTGGCCATCCACCCTCTTTAGGTGGAATGGATCTCTCTAATATATTATAAATCACATTTATAATATATCTGACTAATATGTATAGTTGCTATCCACATTATTTATATCCATGCTAACTAAATCATATTTAAATCATCTTGGATCTCTATTCTCATTTGCCCAAATAATATAAATCACATTCACATTATTCACATATTTGATAATTTAAATCACATTTAATTTATCTTAGATAAATCTCCTTTATAATACGAATCAAATTCATATTATTCATGATAAATAAATCACATTTAGTTATTCATTTTCTCAATGCTCGGTTACATATATCATAACAAAATTATCCTTGAATTCTTTCAAGGATAACACGCTTTCTCCACAGATACTTGGAGATACGGACATGACGATTGTATTGTTCCACATATAGAATGATAAAATTCAGATGCATTCCTAAAACTCACAATTCTGCCCTTTTGTTAAGGTAAAGTAAGGGTATGAAGGATAAAAATACATATATAACAATAAATCAAATAGGCAGTTACATATATTCCTTGATGTTGTTTGTTTATTCTATAATAAAAATAATGATTTTTATCAATTGTATCATTCTAAGATACTGCAATATCAGATTATTCACTTCATTTTCAGGAACATCAGTTGTGTCCTTATCTTCTTGCAAAACTCACAATTTTGCCCTTTGTTAAGGTAAAGTAAGGGTATGAATGATACCACAGAAGGACATAATTGTGAATTTTGCAAGAAGGTAGGGGCATAATTGATATTCAAAAAATGAAGGGGCATAATTGATAATGTAATACTTTAGAGCACAAGTGATGAAAACCAAAAAAGAATGATCTTTAACACGTTCATTCTTAACTTCTGCAATATCAACTATGCTCCTCATTTATTCTTGCAATATCAGTTGTGTCCCTTTCTTATAAAATTCACAGTTCTAGACGTAACTGATATTACAAAAGAATAGTATATACTGAATTTTGTAACAAAATATTCCAAAGAAGAAAGGGACTTAGATGATACTGGCAGAAGCTAAAAAGGGCACGAGTGATAAAATCCTAAAAGCATACTAAATGTGGAGGGAATAAAAAATACTTTATTTGGAACTTTTATGATCGGAATGGTAACAATCCTATCATGATTAGCCGTGATTACGGAATCTATAGACTCAATCTTTTAGTTAATGGTATATAACGAAATCTAGAAAATATGATCTCCTGCTATGTAAGTGTTCAAGTTCATTACCTTTATTGGTTATTCCAACATATAAATACCAGTCGACCGCGTACGTCGCGGAGACATTGGCGTTGAGGAGCATCACGATGTATTTCTCGATGAGGCGCGGGCAACGGTATCGTCGACGATTGTCAGCAATGGTCGCAGAGGTGATGGGGAGGAGGAACCAGCAACGTCCACAGCCACTGCGGATCTATGAGCGCGGAGAATCCAGTTCAAGCGTCACGGTAGACCTCATTGCTTCCGTAGGTCATAGAGCCATTGCAGACTGTACAGATCGCAAGCAGCCTACCGCCGCTGCCACTACAATGCCTGCACCGCTGCCATCGACCGACCTCATGCTCTCACTGTCGGGTGCCGGTCGTCACCAGCCTACCTTCGATGCCGCCGCAATGCCTGCACCTCTGCCATCGACCGACCTCACGCTGTCGCTGTCGGGAGCTAGTCATGACCAGCCTACCGTCGATGTTGTCGCAATGTCTGCACTGCTGCCATCGACGGACCTCACGCTCTCGGTGCCGGAAGCTGGTGCTGCCACCACCGTTATGTTATTCGGTGTTCAGATATGCTATGAACGAAGCCATTAGGATTTGAGTTTTAGATCTAATCAGGGACACCGTTTATGGTTTGCCTCTTGTTGTGAAGGTTTTAATTAGCTCTAAGTTTTCTGCTTTTTTCCCATTATCGACGTTAATAATTCGTTTTGACATGTCAATTAAGAAATAGATGGAGCAAGGTTTTCGTGGTTAATGGTAGTTGGATTTATTATGATTTACAGTTAGATTTTTTTTCTGAACAAAAAACAGTGTCAATTTAATAGCATCTACTGCTGAACATGCGAGAAAATTATCAGGATACACTACAAGAAATATGAGTTATGGTCACGGAATGTGGCTACGGAAACTTGTGGTCACGATAATTCCGTAGTCACTAGTTTCTCATAGCCATAATCCGTGGCCAAAGTCTTCATATAAGAGTTGTGGCCACGATAAGTTCTGTGGCCACTTGTAGTAGCCACGGCATGTTCGTGGCTAGAGAGCTCTCACGACGAGACTTGTAGCTACGACTACTGGTCACGACGTATCGTGACCAAAGCTCAATTCTCTGGTCACAAATCCCATATACGTGACCATAGTTCTTTAACCACAATTTGTTTTCCTTGTAGTAATATATAAATCGAGGAAAAAGATATTTGCGCATAATTTAGATTTTTCCAGATGATTTTTGATGATGCTCTTATTTAAAATTACAAAAAAATACCATGATAATACCGAGGAAGACACTAATCTCGAATATCGAAATGGTAATTTAATTGGGGCTGCGGTCTTATTTTCGTATTCGAGGTGATGAGGTCTTAAAGCCCCCATCATTTTGTGAAATTCTCTAGCTAAGATATAACAAGGAATAACTTGTAAATATTTTTTACATTCTAAAACGTAGAATATTATTTGCTACAAAATTATTCATGATTTTTTAAATTTGCGACAGAAGTTGTGTTTGTTGATATATTAAATTAACAACGAATTATGTAACCATGATTATTTGTTGACTTTTGTAAGATATTTTACTTGGTATTGTTACTAAATTAGTAGCTTCCATTAATATATCAATGGATATTCGTTGTTATATAAAATACGGTAATTTACATATTGAGTCATCATCTTTATACTCAATCTCAATATAGGTTTTGAATCATTCAAATGTGACAATGGGTCCGATTCTATTAATGGCACCATTGCAAATGAAGCATGGATGGACTAAAGTGCCCATATGTTCCCTTGAAAGCACCGATTCTTCCTCCGGCAACACTCTTTTCTCAAGCTCTCCTCCTGCGTCGACACCCCGAGCCTCCTTCTCCGGCGTCGCCGACAACATGCACCGACCATGTCGCTGAAGGGGTTCGAAGCACCCACAGTCATAAGATGAGGCTGTGGTAACAATAGGCACAAGCTGAAATTACTTCTGGTGAGCCATTCAGATTTGGTTCCAATACATAAATTATCCAATAAGCTGAAATTACTTTCGTGTAGATTTGACAGGAGTTTTTCCGAAGGTGGGGTTGAAGAGCGGGGGGCATGCTGTCCTTAAAACTTCTTTAGCAAAAGCAGCTAAACATGAGAAAGCCTGCATGGAGAATCAACATGCCTTCATCTCCTTTGGTTTTGACACCTTTGGCTTCCTAGCACCGGAAGCTATTGAGCTTTTAAAGAGGATCCAAAAAGTGATGAATAGCAATGTGATGGATCCCAGATCTATAGGTGTAGTGTTTAGAAGGATTGGCTTTGCAATACAAAAAGAAGTAGCGACGTAGCTTGTTGCCCGCTTGCTGTCTGTTTCGATATAATCCACTATCAATAGTTTATGTTATTAGAAATCTGAACATCATAGCGTTTATAAGTTAAAAAAAAAGATATTAACGACAAATACAACATTCGGTGTGATACAAAATAGGGATGTCAACGGGTCGGATTTGAGGCAGGTATTAATATTCTCAAATCCGTACCCATTTATAAAATCACTACCCATACCCACCCATTTATTAAACGGCTAATTTCTAGCAGGTACCCATATACCTGACGAATACCCACATACACAATCGTTACACACGTATTTGACATAATAAAATGTTAAGCTACTGATAAATGTACATAACATTTTCATACATAGATTAAACAGAGGAAGATCATGTAATATGATGGTACACAAAGATGTGTAATGTGCAGAGAATGTTAAATGTTTATATACATTAGATGTTAAACTTTTTTATGTTGATAATTTTTGTACTAAGAAGTGGATTTGATAAGTTTGACTAAAATGTAACGCACGCATGCGCGCACGCGCACACACACACATATATGAGGAAAGGGAGCCTACGTTGTGAAGTAGGTAACCTTACCTACTTCACATCCATTTTCGTAATTTTTTTTTATTTTTTTGAAAAATGCCATTGTGGATTTTCATAATTATATCCCTCTAATATGCCATTCAAATATCATCAGAAACAGAGACTTCTACGGCCTCCATCCATAACATGTAAATACAACAAATCTGTGACCGTTAAAAAATGATTGTCTGGATGGAGGTCGTAGGAGTCTCTGTTTCTGACAAAATTTGAATGACATATTAGAGTGATATAATTATAAAAATCCACGGTGACATTTTTCAAAAAAAAAATAAAAAAATTGCGAAAAATGAAAAGTGAAGTAGATAAGGTTACCTACTTCACAAAGTAGGCTCCTTTTCCTCTCTATATATAATCTATTTGGGTTTGGGGCGGGTTCGGGTTCGGGTACCCACAAGGCAATCACATACCCATACCCTTATGGGTACTAAATTTAAAACCCAAAGCCATCCAAAAATAAATGGGATGGATTTTGGGTCCTTAAATGAGACGGATTTGGATCGGGTATTCAATAGGTATACCCAGATTGACATGCCTGATACAAATGAATACAAAACAAATTTGTAGATAACATTCATTCTTATAAATTTAAAATTGCTGATATTACAACGACTATTATTTATTATAGTATATAATTTCTAAATCTAATACTTGCAAATGCACTGTCAATTATATATAAATGTTTACTTATTTTTTATTGTGGGTTTGACTGACCCAGGCTATGTGACTCATGACGGGTCAGATTGGGCTTCCGGGTTGGGCCCTGACTTGCTGACCAGGTCTAACTGCTGGCAAGTTGAGTCGTCCAGCTTATACCTAAAGATGTATAGTTTCGGAGGTTATGGGAGGCGAATGGTTTGTACAATAGAAAGTGCTGTAAAACCTCGAGCCCATATTATTGGACCGAGCGAGCCCAACCATTTCTGTCGAAGTCGATCCGGATGGAATAAAACCACTCCACGTAGTCTCAACCAGGCTTCCATCACAATTCTCAGATCTACAATAACAGGAAAATATAAAACAAAAGAAAGCGAAACAGACAAACAAAGTTATTCGAGCAATTCCAAGAAGCCAAACCAACATGTGCGCTGGAATCTTTCGGATTGTGGTCGAGCCAAATCAGATCCGGCAAGCAGCCCGCACCGCGTGGACGCCGCCCCGGTCTGTGGAAATTCCACAGGAAGTTTGCATGTGGTTGGAACAAACAAACCCGCATTCCTTGTGGTTGGAACATTCAGAAAACCGGGGGAAGTTTGCCTCTCTCGTTCCTTGTGGTTGGAACTTCATCCACGATCTTGGACGGATTTATGTCCTTTGAAAAGAATCAAGTTGGACTTGTACCTTGATTTGGGTCTCCTCACAATCCATCTCCCTTAACTGCATCAACTCGGGCGGCCTCACCTTGGCTACCACTGTGGTTTATGGGGCAAACTGTTCGTCAGACCGTAATGTTCTTTGGGAGGATATGAAGAGTCTTGGAGATTTCGTTCACGTTCCGTGAGTGGTGCTTGGGGATTTCAACACTGTGAGATTCAACTCTGAAAAGATGGTGGTAGGCCACCCTTGAGGGGGGCATGATGGACTTTAATAGTTGCATTGACTCTTGTGGGTTATTGGATATGGAATATATCGGCAACCATGGTCCAACTCGACGATTGGACCCTCCAGGATAGTGGCACGACTTGACTGTGTCTTGATCAACGAGTTTGATTCACTATCTTCCCACATGCTAAATTAAGTACTCTCCACTTCCAACGAGTGACCACATTCTCCTCTCTATCTATCTGGTTGATGTGGCCAGCCGACTGAAACCCTTCCGTTACTTTGATTATTGGATGGATTATAGCGACCCATGTATTATTAAGAGAATATAATAAAAGAAAAAATAAAAAAAATAAGTGGCACCATGATGGGCTTTACATGTAATGGTTAGATGTACAAATTAATTGGGGTGTAATCAAACATCGTCTACATCTCATTCTCAATTTCCATTAATCCTAGGTGATGAAGGCAGGAAAGGAGGTCGAGGAAAAGCCAATGCATTCCATAAAATCATGATCTATGCTAAGAAAAAACTCGCAGTGCCTTGAGCTAAATTCGTGAAATAAGACTGAATCAAAATCGAAAACCGAATGTATGCAAGTCGATGAAAATCACACCTAACATGCTTCTATTAGCAGGGAGGAATAAACTTAATTTTTTTTATCTAAGTGAAGCGATGTTTACATGCGTCTAAAATTAATGTGTCCTACCTACGGCCAAACACATAAAATAAAAATGTGAAAATAGCTTGGAGAGCCGTTTGCCTGATCCTAGGTCGACACTCAAGTGAGGAAGCCCCACACCATTGCTTTGTTCATTTACAATCACAAGTCTCCAAATGAAGGTCGTTGTAAAGATGATTGTTACAATGAATGCATAAAATAAAGTGTGAGACAATAACTCTCTTCAATTTTCTCCAATAGTTGCTTCTACAGCTACTCACAGCAGGAGCTCCAGCTCCTTGCCTCATTGATCGCCAAGGAACCCTGCCACAGAAAGCAATCATTAGATATATATTCAGAGAATCGTCAACAATGCAAGGAAAACAACAACACGACCTATAAGTTAGAAAATAATACTCAATCAAATAATAAAAAATCCAAATAAAATGAAAGATGAGTCGTGTCCCCGGCAACAACATCATTTGATAAACCACAAATCCAATCCATTAATTATGTCATTTTAATGCATTGTAGTCGGCTGAATTGGATCCATCAAAAACCACTTATAAATTTGTCGATTAAATCAAAGCGATCGATTTTATTTTACTTGGGCAAGCCCAAGGTCAAACACAGGGGCACGAGCCTCTTAAGTACATATTTAGACTCCTAATATCCAGACTAAGTGTTGAATTAGAAATTAATAGGCCAATACACACAAAGACAGACAAAGCAGACAGAAACATGAAGCATACACTTTTTGTTTGATTTTTAACAAGCAAGCATAATGCATGTTTACAATTATGCAATTGTGACCTAATTAGATAAAATATTTGAGACAAGAAAATATAATCAACTTCAGGACCCATTATTGAAACAAATTTCATTGATGAATTAATGAAAGACATGAAAAAATCATTACATAAAAGACACTACTTCACTAAATTTAATTGTCATAGATCAAAGCGTCAAATCAGAAATGAAGTCATGCTTTTAGAAAGACAATGAAACAAGCTCCGAAATGAGATTGAAATCGACTAAAACGGAGCTGGATGCTCAAGATATTAATAAAAGTTACCAGGGGCGTAATGCAAAGAAAACATGACATTAACTAGATAAAAGACTACAAACAAGTCCCTTAGAGGATCTAAATGCAAATAAAATAAGATGTGAGGCCTTGTAACATCTTTAAATTCTAATGACTAATTAAACCCAAGATGATGAACCATTAGTGAGTTTATGCTAAATTTGAGGTGTTAATTGTGGCTAAGTAAGGTTAGAGACTAAGGTTTGGTAGTCATTTATGGATTACTATTCATGGGTGGGCCTTGTTTGCAATTAAGAGGAGTGGATGAAGTTATGTTGCAAAATTTTCACAAGTGAATACCTCCCATAGGCACCCCCCTGTAAACCCACTTCGTATCCTCCATTTTCCCCACTCCAAAAGCCATAATCGACCACTTCTTCTTCTCCAACTTCTCTCCTTGATACCCCACCCAAATTTCCACCAAATTTGAGTTTCTTGGGCTCAAATTAAAGCTGGGAGGAAGGAGCTTCTTCTCCACCAAGTACATGTTGAATCCAAGGCCAAGCTTGGATCAAAATTGGTGATAGAAGACTGGAGTTGCTGTTGTTCTTGAGCTGTTCTTGAGCAGTTCCTGAGCACTGTTTAAAGATACAAATCTTACCCCTCTTTGCTGCCATTAAGATAGAATTTTCTCCACTATATGAGCCTTGTGTTGAGCTGCTATATCAAGGTTTTGATTGTGATTCTTGTTGGGATTTGATTTGGTTTTGGAGTGGCTTTTGATGAATGATTTTGGGAATTTCCAGATCTGTTCATGCTTGATAAATCCGAGTTTTTGGCCTGGTTTGGGGGACATTCTTGAGCTATTTTGTGGGCATTTGATTGCTGTTATATCCTCCATCAATTTATCTTTAGATCCATGCGCAAATTTCGGATTTGTATGATGATTTTGGGGATTTTGGCTGCTGTTCACATGGACCTGCAGCAGAAATCCAGATCTGTGTTCTTGTGATTTGCATGCGATTAATGCATGATTTTGTATGATATAAGGGCCATTTTCGAGTATCCTTGATGTTTGATCTTGTCTCCATCCTATTGACCTTTAATCCATGGCTTAGAAGTGGATTTGAAGATGATTTGGGAGTGTTTTAACTACTACTATACTGCAGTTCAACAAATTTCAGAGTCTGTGATCTTCCTTGTATTTGGATTATGCATGATTTTTGAGATGATCTTAAGAACCATTCTTCGTGGTTTGGATGTTTTATGAATGATTGTTATAAAACCCATGAGATCCATGTCTTTGGCTTAAGTTTTGGTGGTGATTTTGAGAAAGATAGCTGCTGTCCAAGGACTGTTAGCCAAATTTCAGTGTATGCATGTTAGATCCATTAGCATACATCTTTTGTGTTTTTTTTAAAACGTCAAATCATCGATTTCTCCTCATACATGATATGAGTGATCATATAGTAACTCAACTCCTTAGAGAAAATGGATTTTTAGTTGAATAATTGATGGTTTTGGACTGATGGTTCACTGTGATACATTGCTGTACACGCATGTACTTTCGTTGCTGAATGTTTGTGATTTTGAGTGCGAAATAGCCACGGTTTTGTTATCCCTTAAGCATGAATTTATAGTAGATCATGTGGTGTTGGAAGCCATGAGTATGCATGAGAATTTGAGAGGGTTTTGGGGCCTTGAACTGCTGTGTGTCTGCTGCTATATTCATACAGTACGCATAAACTTATATACTGAATATATGCATGTTTGGAATATGTAATGCCCTCTTAATGAAGTCTTTATTGTTGGACTTTAAGGATTATATGTTGCTTAAATTGGTGAAGGTGAATCCCATGAAGTTGGGTGAGAAATTTGAAAGGAATTAGATGCCTTAAATGGCCATGTGTGCTGTTGTGCATATAACAGTGCACACGCATTTTACTACTGTTGTGTGATGACTTTTGAAAAGGTAGAGTCTCTCTTAAGAACCATCTTAGAGTGGTGCCTTAGTCCTTTATTGATACTTAGGAAGGTGGGCTCGAATTCCATGATATTGATTAATAAATTGGGGACAAACTTGATGATAAACTTTGCTAATTGTGTGGTACTTTCATAGTTCCATGTGACCGAATGTGTGTTGAATTGGGAATGTTAATAATAAAGAGACCAAGTGTTGGGTTTTGTGAGCTATAGACTGATATATATATATATATATATATATATATATATATATATATATATCACACATGAAAATAAGACTTTATGGAACTTGTATTTTTGGCATGATTGACTCATATTGTGGGTTGTAGTATCGACTTAAGAAGAGTTCGGTAAAACATGTAGTAGACCACAAGTAATGCAAAACGTCATGTGGTGTGTGCACTTTAATGAGTACCTGTTAGTTAGGCCATATTTGTTTTTGGTGTCCCTATGTATAAGACTTGTCATCTGACTCTAAATAAGATAAGGAGTTTAACTCCTCCAATCTATGAATTGATTTCCTGTTGCCTTAAGGTCTTTCTCTAGTTTGTAGCCAGATCTTTAGGTTTATTTACGAATCTTGCGGGACCTATGAAAGGAAGAAGGTTCCTTATATGGTAGCCAAGATCCTAGGATAAGATGTTCATCAATGGGAGATGAGAGAGAGACTAATACCGGGTCTGTATCCCTGACCTTGGATCAATTGAGGTTCTTATAGAACAAGTTCGGTCTAGGACCGATAACTTGTAGATGTGAAACAAATCAGAGAAATCGTAGTCACTTAGGGTGAAACATGGCAATAAATGAAATGGTGATGTCAAATGTGGCCAATCGTGGAGATTCATACTCCGACTGTGCGAGGGCGCGGTGACCCTCACCTGAGCAGGAGATGAGGTCGCTCAGGGTTGGGTAGCGGACACCAAGAGCATGGGTCTAGGATCCCAGTCTTTTTCACGTGTTTTCTTCAAGCCGGCTCGGTTTTTACGCTTCGTTGGGATCCACGAGTTGTCTAGACCATTCCGCTGACCCGTTGGCTTTTCTTTGAGAACCTAGGTTGGGGGTTCTTTGCAGTTAGTTACGAGTTCGTCTGGTTTTACTTAGCTCTTCTCCTCCGGGAGTGAGCAACGAGAGAGGAAGTCAGGTCCGGCAGGCTTACCTCTTCTCTTTCCTGCCTCCAGTGGCGTAGTAGTCGTACTACCACTGCCTTTTCCTTGGACCACACTTCCACTGGGATTGGCGAGAGCAGACGAATCCCTTCGGGAGTTTCCTCACCGCTGAGATTATTACCTTTCCGCCAGACTGGTGTCTTGGTGATGGGGTAGTGATGATCTCCATTTCATCACCTTTATTCTATCATTTTGGCCTTAAAAACCCCAACAAATACATGTAAATAGCATTAATTTGTATATAATAGCATTCATTGTTTCTTGTATTTATTGTACATTAAATAAGGTTTTTAATGCCAAAATTATAGAATAAAGAGAAGAAAAGAAAAAGGAATAAAATATTGCAAATATTTTATGACCCTAACCCCGAGACCAAGTCCAGAATGGAATTGGTCGACAAGGAATAAAGTAGGGGGAGATAAGGGCCAATAATACAATAAATACCTCATTTATTTATTCATTCATTTATGCATTTTTGACACCTATTTTGTATAGAATTATTTATTCATCAAATTAAAATCTTTTGTACATGAAAGTTGTAGATAATAATGTAAATAAAAATACAAAATTTGGTTTGTATGAAAACAAGACTCAGTGTACATTTTATACACAAAATAAAAACCAAAAATCTCCACTTCACAGACCCATATCTTGCAAATAAAAACTCCAAATCACCCAAACTCACCTTTAATTGTATATAGCATTCCATGAACTATTTTATAAAATTGGTTTCATAATTTTTGGAGTCCATCTGTGGAAGTTAGGTTTTTGGCCCTTCTTGTACATAATACCTGATTAAAATATTCATTTTATTCAATATTCATTATTTTTATAAATTAATATTTTTAGAATCTTGTAAATAATGTATATAATTCATATATATACTAGCATTAGAATAAAACCCAAAAGAAACTGTAAAATAAAAATAATTCTATATAATATATAGACAAAACATCTATGCTACCTAATGTGCATAAATAAAAGGGATTTTTATTCTTTTATTCTTTATTCATTTATATTTTTGTAATAATGTATATATTATATATGTCCTATTAAAAATACAAATCCTTAATAAAAACATAATAAAATTCATTAAATAAATAAAATGTATATAATATACAGGTAAAATACCTATAAGTATACTTACATATACATAGACCTATTTATTTAAAAATGTAAATAAACTCATAAAAATTAAATAAAAATACCTTTACACTCACAAAAATAAATTATGAATTTATAAAATAAGCCAATAAAATAATAAAAGAAAATAAATAAATTAAAAATAAAATACATAAAAATACATGTAAATACATACATATACACATTATTCAAATAAAACTATAATAAAACACCTCGAAAAATTCAATAAAAATCATGAATAAATACTACATAAAATAATACACATTTTTTATTTTATAAGCAAAAATTAATAAAATCATTTACCCAACTAAATAAATCAATTTCTAATAAGGATCCCTGTTTTGGCGTGTAGCGGCTGAGGTGGACCAATCAGGTCCCTCCGCGAGTTGACCCCGGTCAACTCGGCCTCCAGCCGCTTGACTTGACGGGCACTATCTTTTCGCCCGTCTTCTCCCTTTTTTCCCGCTCGAATCTATCATCCATCGCCTTCGATCCCTTCATGAAAAATGTTCCCTGACCATCCGTGAATCCCGCCGAGATCTTGGATCCATTGTGCATACCACCGATTCATTAATAATCGCCGGTCACTGGGGGTCGTCAGGATTGTGTATAAATAACTCCTCCCACTTCCTTGGTCGAATTTGGCCATTTTCATCCCCTTCTTTGAGCTTGAATGAGCTCCTGGCAGAGCCCTCGTGACAGGAGGCGCTTCCCAGCACCTCGATTCGGCCCAAGGAGGTGGGAAATTTTGTCGTGGTGGTGCTCCGGCGACCACCCTGCTCCCTGGCGGCCCCCAGGTATAAGAGCTGTGCTTTTACTTATTTTAGTTAGGATTTCATTTCAGCATTTCATTTCTGTCATTAGATTAGTCAGTAGCACTTAGTTGTTGCTTAGTTTAGGCGATTCGAAGTTCGCCGGAGCTCCGCTCCGGCGACTTCTCCACGGTGACCCCGACGTTTCCCGACCCGCTTTCGCCACCATTTCGTTTCCCTTCGCTTTCTCCACCAGCCAGTCACTTTCACCCAACCGGAACCCCCTTGGTTCCGCGAATCGAAGTCTCGCTCCGCCACCCTGCCGGAGGCTTCGCCACCTCACCCGTTTTCATGCTAACAGCTTCAAAACCCTGGTCGAGGAGAACGCCCTCGAGCCGTGCGACCTTCCTGTGCAGGTTAGGTGCAAAGAAGAGCACCAGGAGACGATTTGAACGCGGGCGGAGGTACCTGGAGCGCCTTTCCTTCTCCGACCTCGCGGGGGTGCTCCAGTGAACCTCTGGCCGATCTGAGACCTCCAGCATGAAGACGACCCTGCCAGGAAGCTTTGTGGACCTTCAGGAGCGACGAAGACCGGCTGAGGAGCGAGATCCGAGCGGAGGAAGCTCGCCCCGGCGAGGCTTCTTCCCTGTTCTTCCACGCGACCTCTCCGCCGTTGGATGAAGACGAAGGCCCAGTTTCAACCTCAGCCGTCTGATGGAGCAGTGCTCAAACCGTCCGATCCTCCACGGGATCTAATCTCAAGCGTTCATCGGCGAAGCGGTACCAGCCGTTGGATGAGCGACACGCGGCAAGTGAAGAAATCCCAACCGTTCGCCATCGCGCATTTTAGGGGTAATTTGCACATCTAGCCCCTTCTTTTTGTATTTAATTTTTAGTATTGAAAAATAAATATCACGTTGTAAATAATGTGGCGATTTTGCTTATGACCCCCTGTAGTTCTTGCATATTACACTTGGGTCCAGTCCACGTCACCTCACGTGTAGTCCCACGTGAGATGGTAAAATTGCACAAGTCCCCCTGTAGATTTACATATTTATTTTTAGTCCAACAAATAAAATATTCAGTGTATTATTTTTGTGAAAAATTGCAACCAGGACCCTATATTTTCTGTAATTACGTTTAGGTCCCTGTGAGTGCGGATCACGTGCTGTCCCGCGTGATGGTTAAATTGCAAGGGGGCCCTGGCGGGTTTGCTTAATTGATTTTAGTCCTTAAAATTCAAAAACACGTTATAATGTTCTGGTATTTTTGCACCTGTGCCCCTGGATGTTATTTTATTTGCAAAAATGCCCCTGCCAGGCTTAATTACTTTTTGTGTCTTTATCTATTTATTAAAAATACCTATTAGGCTTCTAAAAATCCACAAAAATTAGGATAGATGCCCCATGCCATGCTTGTTCACGCCCATATTTTAGTTTGCATTTTTGCATTTTTCCTAATTCTTAAAAATGAAATAGAAGCCATTTTTGTACTGTTTAAATTAGAAAATACAAAAAAATTAGAAAATGTTTGTGAAAAATTCCAAAAAAAATATATATAGTATAATTATATACATATTGAGTCCAGAAAATGAAAAACCCTAAAAAAGTGAAAAAGAAAAAAAAAGATAAAAATCATAAAACCCCAAAATCAACATAAAAATTAGAAAAACTCTTTAAAAACCCTAAAAATACATTTCTCTCTTTTATAATTATCTATATATTATTATTAATATGTGAAAATTAATTTGGGTAATTTTGGAGTTTATTTTATATTTTTAAAACCCAAATTATATACGGCAATTTAATTGGTCCAATATTGTGGACATTTTTGAATTTAAAAATACATAAAAATTAGAAATATTCCTGAAAAATAACAAAAAAAATTAGAAAAATATTAAAAAAAAATTATATCTATATATTTTAAGTATTTATATCTATATTTACATATACTACATTACTCCTCTCTCTCTTCTTCTTATATATACATCTCTTTATATACACATATTTATGTAAATAAAAAGAGAATAGAAATAATAAAAAAATATAAAATCTAAAAACAAAAAAAAAATATAAAAAAAAATATAAAAAAAATTACAAAACCCAAAACCCACTAAAACAATAAAAGGACATGACCAATTGATTGAATAATTGAATGATACATTACAAACAACCATTCGCCTCCCAGTGTTCGACCTCTACCTGTACTTACACCTATACACATTTGCATGTAGAGTTATAATAAATTTTAACTCCACATTTTTGGATATTCATTGCATATATTTATTGTGGGTTAATTGTTGATCGATCTGGGGATCTTTAAGTGGTCAATTCAGCGACTTGATTTCTCGCCTCGTGAGATATCTAGACCCTTGATCTTCCCCATTTCATCAAATGGCGCCGTTGCCGGGGAGGCAACGGATTTTGTATGATTTTGAGTGCTTATTTGTTCATTTATTTGATTCTTTGTTCATGTCCTTCATTTATTTATTTGTGTGATTTTTATTTTTATTTTTATTTGATCTTATTGATTGACTGCGCTGACCATCTCTTTATTTTTATCTTTGATGTGAGGGACCGCCAAGCGAAGGAGGACCTCCTAGGAGGACCAATGCACCCAAGCGAGGCGGAGTTGGCTCCTCTATGCCAGCCAACAGGAGAGGGCATCCATGACAGAAGGAGAATTTTTGAAGACAGTCTCTATTTCATGAATTTTATTTCCCTTTATCTTATTATGTATATTCATGTGAGAGAGTGACCCTTAGACTTTTGTAATAATACAGGACTCTCACAGGTACACTCCGACTCCCGAGGTCCATTGCCCGAGGGATTGTTCCCTTGGGGGCCTCGACGGTTTTGACGCTTTTTCTTTTTTATTATTTTTATTTTTATTATTTTGTGTGAATGAGCCCTAGCTTAGGAGTTGCTTGCCGATAGATTAGGTCCAAACACCCTAATTATATTTGCATGTACCTATAGTGCGTTTTGGATCTAGTCAAAATCAAACAGTCGGTTCACTTATCTCTTAACCCCTGTGCCGTGAGCGAGCCCCATCAAGCGCTACTCCTGAACTCGAGTGTGTCGAGAAGAGGAGGGGTGAGCCAAGACCGGACTCTTAGGTTAAGGATAAGCGGCCGACTTGTGGTGCTTCACGATAATAGCAGTTACTATCCTAGGGCGATTTCTTCGACTTGCATTTGCATATAGCATAGGTTTCAAATTCTATTTTGCATCCCGCATGGAGAGAGCTGGGAAGCACTGTAAGTCTTCTTACTTAGCATGCATCATCAATTTCTGACTTGCATGGCTTTTCCGATCTTCTCCCTCTGTTTTTGCCAACCTAGGATGCTTAATGGAAATTGGAACCTCGATAGGCACGTACATTGAAAATATCCAAAAAAGTGATAACTTAAATAAAATCGGGACTGCTAACTCTATTGGACTTAAAAATAAAACGTAATGGATTCCTTGTCTTGGGGAGAGCAACCCCCTCATTGTATGCGTTTTAAGTGCTCACGTACACGCTAAGGAGTAGAGCCCAAATCCTATCAAGCCTCCTAAGTGTTTGTACAACTTTATGATTCTCACCTAACTCTAAAACCGAAAAGATAAATGACCGTCATCTGACGGTCTTCACTGTGTCGAGTAGGTGAATTGAGGGTTTGCCTTTTGTATTGATTGTGACTTGGAATCCGTTGTGTTTCTCATTCATTATTAGAGTCATCGGTCCCGTCCGTGTGAGTCATGCATTTTTCATCTTTGAGTCTCTCTATCTCTCTTATAAATAGACCTCTTCATTTTGCATCGAGTCATGATATTGGCGCTTGAGCTCAATCATTCTTCGCCAAGTCCTTCGTTTCCCGCATTCTCCACCATCTTCTATGTATCCATCGTACCATCTTCTCTGGTTCGAGGAGAGACCTCTTCGGACCGCAATTTTGACGGTGTTCCCGCCTTGTGTGGAACACCCAATTTTGTCGATGTCTCGATCTTTCTCGCCCGCCCTCCTCGTACCCTCTGTATCACCTTTCTACCACCTACGATATTGGCACGTAGCCTCAATCAGCTTCTCCACCATTGTGTACCCTTCTTACCCATCTTCCTCGTGTCCCCCGTATCATCTATCCCTTTACCCGAGAATGTTGTGCATATTGATGAGGCCCGCATCGAGGATTATTTATACAAGATTATTTGTGTAAGCCGGGCCCATGATGTTGAGGCTGCTGAGATCGATCTGGTGGATTTGTCTTTGATACATGCATATGGATTTCTTGAGAATTTTTGATGATGCATGATGATTAGGTGTGATTCTTTATTGCGGATTTAGACCTCGCACACCGGATTGAGGATGTGATGTGCTTCGGTGATTAGAGGATGATATCATGATGTTTCTATTGTTCTATCCATTTCGAGGTTCCGACCATCTTTGATTTTTGGGCTGAATAGATTATCTTGATGCATGCTTCATGATGACGATGATTGGAACCCACATGATCTCTCATCTTCTGGATTGACCCATCCCCGATCTCCTGACTCTTTGATCCACCAATGCACTTAGAGGATTCTTGACTATTTTTCGTGCCATCTCAGCTCACTGGATTGACCTGAGGGATGTTTTGTGATTGGCCTGATGATTTTTTTTCCTCCCATGATCTTATGCCCTCCTGTAGATTGATGGATTCGCATTATTTTGAGGACCTGAGACTCTAGGCCAGCATTCCCATGACCTTCATTGATCTAGTTCGCATTTGTCCCCGAGGACTATCTGCGGGAAAATGCGACAATTTCTAGGACTGCGGTTTCATACACTACTTGGGTCGCCTTTTTGATGGGACCCGAAACCGAGTCAGCTGATATGCTTGATTGGCCTCCCTCTGTGACTGTGTGCCCGACCTGTCGGCACATGAGGCCAACTGTCAGATTGCTCTCCTTGACGGTCCTCGCAAGGCAGAGCTCCACTTTTCTGATTATTCCATGCATAGTTCATAGCTCCCCGAGGGTTATTTGCGGGAGACTATGACATATTTCGGATCTGATTAGTCTCTTCTGTTGGTAGCCGACTTGTCGACTACTGAGACCAATGTGTGGGTCCGTCTGATGGACCCGGCTCCTTCGAACCCTTCTCTCTCTTTGACGACCCTCGCAAGGAAGAGATGCATTCTGACTATTCCTTGCTTAGATCGCAGTACTCGCCGAGGACTATCTGCGAGAGTCTGCGACACTCTTTTTACGCTCGGTTTCCCTTCTGACGATGTCTCCGACCTGCGGAGCACGGGACCGAGTCGTTTGATATACTTGATTTTTGGTCCCATCCTGAGTTGCCTATCCGATCTATGGATCATGGGACCCATCTGTTACGACTCATTTGAGTCTGCTCGCCTTGACAGTCCTCGCAAGGATGAGCTCCTGATATCTGCAATTGCCATGCCTAGTTGGCAACCCGCTCCCCGAGGGTTATTTGCGGGACGCTGCCACACTGTCTTGATTTGTCGGTCTCTTCTGTTGGTAGCCGATCTGTCGCCTACCAAGACCATTTCTATGATCCGTCTGATGGATCAGGCTCCTTTGAGCCCGCTCACCTTGATGACCCTCGGAAGGGTGAGCTTCTGTTCTGATTATTCATCGTCTAGCATGTACTACTCCCCGAGGGTTATCTGCGGGAGGGTACATCAACTTGTAGGTACTCGGCTTCGCTTCGGGTGTCTCCTATCTGTTGGAGCACGGAGCCGAGTCTTCAGATTATTCTCCAATTCCGCTCACCTTGATGACCCTCGCAAGAGTGAGCCATATGTTGTGTTGTTCGGTGTATTCTTATGGCTTTCAGATTATATCACCACCGTGCATCACACAGTCTCATATGCTTTATATCATATCTATCTGAGACTCTGATTGACCGGAGGAATTTGTACTGCTCTTTCTTCCTCCCGGTCTTACGGTATCGGCTATATTCTCCCATGATGACCATATGAGCCGTTCATCTGCTTCATGCTACCGAACCGGATATCTTACTTTCTGATCTGACTGTCCCCGGTAGTTGACACCCACTTGACTGTATATCAGGGTGTCATTCCACCTTCTGACTGCGTCCTCGTTCTCACAGGGAGACGACGACGAGAGCACGGTTGTCGCTTACCAGATACCGTCCTGCACTTCACCAGGTTCTTCACCATTTGCATATAGGTGTGCCTTGTTCATTCTTCTCCCGCATGTTATGTGTGCCCTAGATCTATCGCTATATCTTTGTGTCAATACTCAGGACGTACTTTGACCTAAGTATAGGGGGGCACACACCACGTTGTTCTTTCCTTGCATGTTTTCGTCACTTCTATTGTTGCTTATACTTAGGGATATCTCACCCTAAGTATAGGGGGGGTGATGCGTATATTCTCCATGCTCTTTTCATTTCTCTATATATATTCCTCTTCTCTTCTTTTCTTCTTGTCCGATCTTCCGTATCTAAATAAAAGGGTGTCGCCCCTTTGTGTCAGTTTTCTGTACTTAGGACGTACTTTGTCCTAAGTATAGGGGGGGTGCACCCCTGATTTGTTCATCTATTTATTTGTATATTCTTTCGACTTGGATATACTCAGTACGAGTTATGTCTTCTCTTTTCTTTTCGATCTATGAGGACATAGCTCAAGCTAAGTATAGGGGGGTCGTATATACTATGTATATACTTTAGCCATAACTCGTACTTTCGTAATAATATGGCTAAAAATTCTTTAAATTCATTAAAAACTCTTAATAAAAGATGGGATTATTCCTCAAATTCTTTTGTATATACTGATTAATAAATCAGGTGAAAATATTTTTTTGCAAAATGTTTGAAAAATAGTTTGAAAATCTTTGTGAACATTTCTTGAAAACTATTTTGAAAACGTTTTGTTACATGTTTTCAACCTTTGTAAAAATGTGTGGTTTGTAAAAATTTATTTTCTTTATGTGGAATAAAATGTTTGAAAAATGATTTGCAAATGGTTTGAAAAATGGTTGCAAAAATATTTTGAAAATCTATATATACTATTTTGAAAAACCTTTGCAAAATGATTTTCAAATTTGTGTACATGTTTTGTAAAAATGTGTGTAAAATTTATTTTGGACTATAGTTTTCAAAAAAAATTATTTGAAAAATGTGTGTCAAATAAGTTTGAAGAATAGTCACATATAATAACTAAAATACTATATTCTTTAATAAGTGTACATATATACCTGTAAATAAAAACTAAATTCTAAATTTTTTAAAAATCATGAAAATAAAGTGGCACGCCCGTGTAAATAGTGTACATATTGTCTATTTTGAGTAACCAAATTATTTTATTCACAAAAATTCTTTGTGTAAAAATTCTTCTCTTTGTTTTCAAATTCTTTCAAAAATTGCATTATTCTTTGCATATTTGTAAATAGCATTTGCATAGCATTCATATTCTTTTATTGAGCTTGATGATTGAACTAGTCCAATAAAGTCGAAGATTGGAGCTTGGTTGGACGTTACTGCACCAAACTACACTGGAACCTTATGGGAACTAGGTTTAAGGTACTTCAGGTCTATTCAGACTTAATTCTTTGAGAAATCAGGGCTAGGTTCAAGTCACCTCAGTGGACTAACTAGAACTTTTCGAAACACACGCATGACTCTTGTCGGCCGTGACCTAACTTGGACACTTGCACCTTTCACTTGGCTCAACTCAGTTGGAGTGGTGAGGGGGTTGGATTTGCCAGTCTGAGACGCACACGGGTGGAAACATTCGTCCTCGTCTAGGGAGGGAAGTGCGCCCCAACCTGGTCCAGTTTCAATGAAGTCAAATGACAGGAGAGTGTGGGTTGCAATAAAGCTTCAAAAGAGGGATAGTCTTCTGGCTCAAGAGGAAAAAGTCCTTATGTAAATGCTGCTGTACATAGTATGTTGAAAAAAAAATGCCTGCCGGAGTATGTATATATATGTTGTATAGAAAATAAGCAAGCTTGAGCATCAAAGTTATACCATGTGAGCCTGCAGCTGGATGACTTGACTACACTGGTCTTGCATCCTAGGATAGGTAGCTACACTGGCTACCGTCCATTCTTTTCTCTACCCCCTCCTCTTGAGTCGGATGCCACTTGAACTTAGAAGGGAATACCCCGCTCCTTGACGGTAGAGGGCTGGATTAGGGAATCATTGGGTTGTCATTCTGGAGAAGTCAGGTCCTTTGTCATTTCAGTTGGGGAGAGCCACCATCACTTACACCGTACAAGTCAGCTTCATAGTCATAAGGGTTTGCGTATGATGTAGGCTAGTTCTGACCTGGCTATTGAGGTGATTTGAACCGAGTTCTGTGACTCTCGAAGGCTGTTGTGTTTTAAATTTGGTTCCCTACTAGGTTCCACACACATTCCCACACCAAGGTCTAACTTGAGCTCCAAACTTTGATTTTGTACAGACAAGTTTAATAATCATGACCAATTCAATTTATTCTTTAAATTCTTTATTTTTACTTTTTCTTTTCTTCTTATTCTTTGTTCTTTTTGTACTTATTGCATAAGTATTTGCTAGGGACTAGCAAAGGCAAGTATAGGGGGGTGATGAATCTCCATTTCATCACCTTTATTCTATCATTTTGGCCTTAAAAACCCCAACAAATACATGTAAATAGCATTAATTTGTATATAATAGCATTCATTGTTTCTTGTATTTATTGTACATTAAATAAGGTTTTTAATGCCAAAATTATAGAATAAAGAGAAGAAAAGAAAAAGGAATAAAATATTGCAAATATTTTATGACCCTAACCCCGAGACCAAGTCCAGAATGGAATTGGTCGACAAGGAATAAAGTAGGGGGAGATAAGGGCCAATAATACAATAAATACCTCATTTATTTATTCATTCATTTATGCATTTTTGACACCTATTTTGTATAGAATTATTTATTCATCAAATTAAAATCTTTTGTACATGAAAGTTGTAGATAATAATGTAAATAAAAATACAAAATTTGGTTTGTATGAAAACAAGACTCAGTGTACATTTTATACACAAAATAAAAACCAAAAATCTCCACTTCACAGACCCATATCTTGCAAATAAAAACTCCAAATCACCCAAACTCACCTTTAATTGTATATAGCATTCCATGAACTATTTTATAAAATTGGTTTCACAATTTTTGGAGTCCATCTGTGGAAGTTAGGTTTTTGGCCCTTCTTGTACATAATACCTGATTAAAATATTCATTTTATTCAATATTCATTATTTTTATAAATTAATATTTTTAGAATCTTGTAAATAATGTATATAATTCATATATATACTAGCATTAGAATAAAACCCAAAAGAAACTGTAAAATAAAAATAATTCTATATAATATATAGACAAAACATCTATGCTACCTAATGTGCATAAATAAAAGGGATTTTTATTCTTTTATTCTTTATTCATTTATATTTTTGTAATAATGTATATATTATATATGTCCTATTAAAAATACAAATCCTTAATAAAAACATAATAAAATTCATTAAATAAATAAAATGTATATAATATACATGTAAAATACCTATAAGTATACTTACATATACATAGACCTATTTATTTAAAAATGTAAATAAACTCATAAAAATTAAATAAAAATACCTTTACACTCACAAAAATAAATTATGAATTTATAAAATAAGCCAATAAAATAATAAAAGAAAATAAATAAATTAAAAATAAAATACATAAAAATACATGTAAATACATACATATACACATTATTCAAATAAAACTATAATAAAACACCTCGAAAAATTCAATAAAAATCATGAATAAATACTACATAAAATAATACACATTTTTTATTTTATAAGCAAAAATTAATAAAATCATTTACCCAACTAAATAAATCAATTTCTAATAAGGATCCCTGTTTTGGCGTGTAGCGGCTGAGGTGGACCAATCAGGTCCCTCCGCGAGTTGACCCCGGTCAACTCGACCTCCAGCCGCTTGACTTGACGGGCACTATCTTTTCGCCCGTCTTCTCCCTTTTTTCCCGCTCGAATCTATCATCCATCGCCTTCGATCCCTTCATGAAAAATGTTCCCTGACCATCCGTGAATCCCGCCGAGATCTTGGATCCATTGTGCATACCACCGATTCATTAATAATCGCCGGTCACTGGGGGTCATCAGGATTGTGTATAAATAACTCCTCCCACTTCCTTGGTCGAATTTGGCCATTTTCATCCCCTTCTTTGAGCTTGAATGAGCTCCTGGCGGAGCCCTCGTGACAGGAGGCGCTTCCCAGCACCTCGATTCGGCCCAAGGAGGTGGGAAATTTTGTCGTGGTGGTGCTCGGCGACCACCCTGCTCCCTGGCGGCCCCAGGTATAAGAGCTGCGCTTTTACTTATTTTAGTTAGGATTTCATTTCAGCATTTCATTTCTGTCATTAGATTAGTCAGTAGCACTTAGTTGTTGCTTAGTTTAGGCGATTCGAAGTTCGCCGGAGCTCCGCTCCGGCGACTTCTCCACGGTGACCCCGATGTTTCCCGACCCGCTTTCGCCACCATTTCGTTTCCCTTCGCTTTCTCCACCAGCCAGTCACTTTCACCCAACCGGAACCCCCTTGGTTCCGCGAATCGAAGTCTCGCTCCGCCACCCTGCCGGAGGCTTCGCCACCTCACCCGTTTTCATGCTAACAGCTTCAAAACCCTGGTCGAGGAGAACGCCCTCGAGCCGTGCGACCTTCCTGTGCAGGTTAGGTGCAAAGAAGAGCACCAGGAGACGATTTGAACGTGGGCGGAGGTACCTGGAGCGCCTTTCCTTCTCCGACCTCGCGGGGTGCTCCAGTGAACCTCTGGCCGATCTGAGACCTCCAGCATGAAGACGACCCTGCCAGGAAGCTTTGTGGACCTTCAGGAGCGACGAAGACCGGCTGAGGAGCGAGATCCGAGCGGAGGAAGCTCGCCCCGGCGAGGCTTCTTCCCTGTTCTTCCACGCGACCTCTCCGCCGTTGGATGAAGACGAAGGCCCAGTTTCAACCTCAGCCGTCTGATGGAGCAGTGCTCAAACCGTCCGATCCTCCACGGGATCTAATCTCAAGCGTTCATCGGCGAAGCGGTACCAGCCGTTGGATGAGCGACACGCGGCAAGTGAAGAAATCCCAACCGTTCGCCAGCGCGCATTTTAGGGGTAATTTGCACATCTAGCCCCTTCTTTTTGTATTTAATTTTTAGTATTGAAAAATAAATATCACGTTGTAAATAATGTGGCGATTTTGCTTTTGACCCCCTGTAGTTCTTGCATATTACACTTGGGTCCAGTCCACGTCACCTCACGTGTAGTCCCACGTGAGGTGGTAAAATTGCACAAGTCCCCCTGTAGATTTACATATTTATTTTTAGTCCAATAAATAAAATATTCAGTGTATTATTTTTGTGAAAAATTGCAACCAGGACCCTATATTTTCTGTAATTGCGTTTAGGTCCCTGTGAGTGCAGATCACGTGCTGTCCCGCGTGATGGTTAAATTGCAAGGGGGCCCTGGCGGGTTTGCTTAATTGGTTTTAGTCCTTAAAATTCAAAAACACGTTATAATGTTCTGGTATTTTTGCACCTGTGCCCCTGGATGTTATTTTATTTGCAAAAATGCCCCTGCCAGGCTTAATTACTTTTTGTGTCTTTATCTATTTATTAAAAATACCTATTAGGCTTCTAAAAATCCACAAAAATTAGGATAGATGCTCCATGCCATGCTTGTTCACGCCCATATTTTAGTTTGCATTTTTGCATTTTTCCTAATTCTTAAAAATGAAATAGAAGCCATTTTTGTACTGTTTAAATTAGAAAATACAAAAAAATTAGAAAATGTTTGTGAAAAATTCCAAAAAAAATATATATAGTATAATTATATACATATTGAGTCCAGAAAATGAAAAACCCTAAAAAAGTGAAAAAGAAAAAAAAAGATAAAAATCATAAAACCCCAAAATCAACATAAAAATTAGAAAAACTCTTTAAAAACCCTAAAAATACATTTCTCTCTTTTATAATTATCTATATATTATTATTAATATGTGAAAATTAATTTGGGTAATTTTGGAGTTTATTTTATATTTTTAAAACCCAAATTATATACGGCAATTTAATTGGTCCAATATTGTGGACATTTTTGAATTTAAAAATACATAAAAATTAGAAATATTCCTGAAAAATAACAAAAAAAATTAGAAAAATATTAAAAAAAATTATATCTATATATTTTAAGTATTTATATCTATATTTACATATACTACATTACTCCTCTCTCTCTTCTTCTTATATATACATCTCTTTATATACACATATTTATGTAAATAAAAAGAGAATAGAAATAATAAAAAAATATAAAATCTAAAAACAAAATAAAAAAATATAAAAACAAAAATATAAAAAAATTACAAAACCCAAAACCCACTAAAACAATAAAAGGACATGACCAATTGATTGAATAATTGAATGATACATTACATACAACCATTCGCCTCCCAGTGTTCGACCTCTACCTGTACTTACACCTATACACATTTGCATGTAGAGTTATAATAAATTTTAACTCCACATTTTTGGATATTCATTGCATATATTTATTGTGGGTTAATTGTTGATCGATCTGGGGATCTTTAAGTGGTCAATTCAGCGACTTGATTTCTCGCCTCGTGAGATATCTAGACCCTTGATCTTCCCCATTTCATCAGGTAGTGATCGATTGATATGTGACAGTTCACCAATTGGCCAGTTAAGTTATAAATTCCATCGGTAGATATTAAGGATTTAATTACCTTTCTGCCAGGCTGGTATCCTGGTGATGGGGTAATGGTTAGTAGACACTGATGACTTCATTATTACCTTTCCACCATGTCGTACACGGGTGATGGGGTAGTGGTTAACAGACACTAAAAACTTCATCAATACCTTTCCGCCAGGTTTATGACCTCGTGATGGGGTAAGAGATATGTGATCTTTAGACTCTTCCGCTACGAGACTAATGACGACAGTACCGTTAGTCGAGCCTAACGAGGAGTGAATGTTGAGAGGGAGTTGTGAGTACACGCACACCTTCGGGAGCGAGCTATCACATGTGTCGACCGAGGATCAATATGAGTTGAGAGAACAAGCTAGAAGGAGTGTTGGGAACTTAGTTAGGATGCAAGACACCATCGCATGCCTACGGAGGCACCCCAACCCTGAGGCGTACACCATACCTCAGAGTCATAGTGTGAGGTTCAACCTGGACTTTGAAGTCCAACCCGGATATCGAGGTCCTAACCGGACCAAGACCACATACTTACTTCTAGGCTTGAGTTGTTGTTTGGTTAGTTCCATTGATCGAGGGAGACACAGTGTGGTAGTGAGCGAGTGTGTTCTTGTTAGACTTTAGAAAGCAAGTAAATAATTTAAAAGAATCAATTAACCCACTTTTACTTGCTAGCTTCTTTTGTACACTACAATTACCTTACGGTTTTCTAGCTGTTCTATTATGTGCTTACTACGTTTCTTAATAGAACTGTGTAGAATTTGTACTCGACAACTTTATGACAGATATTTGCTTGTTCCCTTTCTACTTATGGCAGGCAAGGGCCCAGCGACCGAGTAGCCGACGTAGTTTGGGATGCTGTTGTTTCTTTTTGGTGCTACGCGTTCAGAGCAGGTATATTCCTTTGGAACTCATTAGACATTTGTTAGTTGTGTTCTCTTTTGTAGCTTGATCCTTGGGATATTTACATGTATATTAAATGTTGTGGAACTTCCGCATGTTATATGAATGAAATGAAAATGAATGGATATCCTTTTGTTCAGTTCTGGTGTACTACTACTTCCGCTTTTAGTTTTTCTTGTGTTGCTTGCATAGCCATATTTAAATCTTGTGAATGTCATGTTTAAAAAGCGAAAAATTTCCTCAGGTTTCCATAACAACAGATTAACTCTAAGCTGATTAAGTAGGCGAATGACGTGTTTGACGGGTAACCTAAGGTCCTCGGAAGGACGGGGTGTGACAGGCCTTCCCTATAATTTTCCCACATGCGCGGGGATTAAATTACAATTATTGAAACTCGAGGTGGTCAGGTGCAATTAATCCCAGGCGTGCATGGTATGCGCATGACGACAGAACCTATCTGTAATTTGGAGATGCTGGCAGGATATTCCTGCGAAATTCCCTGCGCTCACTAAAGAATCTCGTATTCATCATGCTAAAATTGATTAATTAGGCTCTGTTCCCCAAAATACACATGCATTTAATAATTAATAGAGCATTATTAGCATTCATACATGTGCAAATAATATCCACATTCCATCATGCATACTTACATAGTGTGTAAATTAGCCCAAAAAGCTGCTAACTTCTCATATTTTTAATTAATTCTTCCTAACTCAAATTGACCCCAATCTACCTCCATTATGTAGATATTACTAATAAGAATAAATAAAAAATACAAAAAATTACTAAATCAAATAAATGACAAATAATCCCAAAGACTAATTTCACGTCTGACGGACTAAAACACGCATATCTCCCTCATCCAATATCTGATTTTGGTCTACTAATTTTCAAAGTACTCTATTTTCAAATACCTTCAATTCAGAGCTCTATATGTGAAAGTTGGGTTTTGAGTCTCTTTTGCGCATTTTAACTTTTTGCTATTTTTGACCTGAGTTTTTATGTACATAATTAATTCTTTTAATTTTAATTTTTCGTTCATTTGTGTTCTTTGATGAAACTTTTATTAAGAGACTTAAAAATCTAAATGTAAATCAAAACTGAAATCAAAGAAACTGACTATGTCCGGGTGTCCGTTGTGGATATGTACAAAAATCTCGTATTTCGTATTTCTATTTCATCTTCCTATTTTCTTATTTATTAAAAATTCAAAAAATTAGATTATATGTAAATATTTTTTTTGTATTTTATCGTATTTTTTCTATACTTTTTATCCTCTTTAAAAATCATCAAAAAATTACAATATCCCTAAAAGTTGACCTCCTTTGCTCACAGATCCTTCATGAAAGTTGTAGATCTCATCGAGAAAAACAACTTTCATAAAAGAAACTTTTCAATCTAACGTCCCCTTCTTTTTTAGTTCTACTTTTCTTTATCTTTGAATTTTTATTTTTTGGATGCCTCGTGGCAGCTCCTGGGTGTGCCATGTGGCACCCCACTTTCTCTCTCCTACAGCCCCGCATCACGTGCCATGCACGTGATCCTCTTCCCAAATGGTTTCCAACCCATCTCCTCCCCCCGAGTCAAGTGCCTAGCACGTGACCCCCTTCCCCTTCCTCCAGTCGTTTCCTGCTCCTGCGACCATTAAGCCTCCGCCATGCATGACCCCCGATCGTTACGCGTCGCCGCCCACCACTACACCTTCCAGCCGTTCGACTCCTTCTCTCGTAACGTGCATCGACCCCCCTATAAAGACCTCCCTCACCAGCCTTCCCGATCATCCGTCTTTGGAGAGAGTAACAACCACCAGCCCGGCAATTTGCTCATCTTCCTGGTGACAGCTCGAAGACGAAAGCCTTAAGTGATGATGGGCATTGTCTTCTCCGATTAGGTGTGATCCAAGGGAGATCTCCTTCATTGTTGTAGTTCTTTTTCAAGAAACTGCATAGCTTTACGGTGCCTCACCGGAACACTGATTGAGATGACGATAGAGATGAGCTCCTCCGAGCTCGCTCGACACCTTCCGGCGAAAAACACCAGGTAAACCGCCCCCATCCATCATCTTTATCTCTCGGATACTCCTAAACCTCAGCTACATATCTCTCCAGCAAAGTCCACCTTCTGCTCTTTCTTATCCATCTCAGAATCACAAACCCAACTCGCCATCATTCCTTCACCTCAACACTTCTGTTCTACCTCCACAACCTTCCATCTGCAGCCTCGTAGAGGCCGGAGCCATAGCTCCTCCTCCACCGCACGACCAGGAGCCCCATTTGGCCCATTTCTTCCTCCATTTCATCTTCTTTCTTTCTCTTCACATTTTCTCTCTCTTCGCTCAACCATCATCCTCACACCAAATCTCCCAAAATTTTATTTTTTCACCATGAAATCATCCTTTCTAATCATAAATATGTTTTTTTGGATTTTTTGGGATGATTTCTAGAACCGATCAGTCAGTTATTTGGGTTCACTAAACAAATGCATGCAGTTCCCCTTGTTTCAGCAAGAATCCCCCTGTTTTCTTCCATTCTTAATTTCCTGTACAAGATCCAACACCCATTCTCTGCTGCTGAACTAAAAAAGGGGAAATATGAATCCATTTGACACACCATTTCATTTCCTCTCTTTGTGTGTCCCGTTCTATCTCTCCAAAATCTTCCATCTCCAGCCTTGAAATTATTCCACCTACGAGGAGTTCAACCATTCCTTTTTTATTTTAGGTTTACATGAAGTCCGAGCCAAAAGCTCGAGTCATAAATCTATTGCAGGACTCCCAGGTACAACATGTTCAAACCAACATGAGATCTTGACCTCTGGAACTTTGCATCGACTCCGTCATACTTCGTGGGAAAGTTCCACCTACTTGAAGAGCGAATTCGTTTCGAATCCTAGCCGTATTCGGAGAGGACTTCGACGAGAACCCATACTCCTTCTTTGAACTGCAAATCCAACATCAGATCACCTCACGTCGCGCCTCCGCCCATGCCGAACAACCGCCCTCTCTTCCACCACTTCCCGCCCCGGTGCCTCTGCCTTGCCCCCGCACGTCAGGAGCACGTGGGGGCAGGGGCAAATTTGCGCCCACACTCCTCTACTTCCAGGGAATTACAGAAAGAACCACTGCCAGCCGAGGCACGTGCCAGCACGTGACTTTGTGTACAATTTGCGTATAGGCTCTCCAGAGTTTGATTAATTGCAGAAACATCCCTGTTGAGAGTAAATTACATAAGAACTCCTCTGACTTTCAGAAATTGCAGATAAGTCCACCAGGGAACCGTTTGAAAGATAAATAAGTGTTTTTATTACATTTTAGTCCCTATTAGTTCATTTCATCATATCTTGCTCATTCGAACTCCGATTTTTATGCACAATATATCATCTTGAAGCTATTTTCACGCTATATCATTTAACATAGCATGCGAACAGATCTGAGTTTGTTTCTAGATGATTATTATTTGAGATTCAATTTACTCTATGCAAGCTGATTTGTGACACTTTTGTGCATTATCTTGGAAAAATTGACGATGTCTTGTGCATGGATTTCTTTGAGAATTTTAAATAGAACAATTCTCTCGAATTCATGATTATTATTTTGAGAGACTGATATTTGCATAGGAGATTAATTAGTATTTATTCCTGTAATCTTATTGTTGACAATTAGAGGAATTAAATCTTTACAGGTGGAAAGATGAATTAAAATTGCACAAATATTTTTGAGGGGAGATCTATTTTTATCATATAAATTGGGAATCTAATATTTGCAGGGGATTCAGTTGAAAATAAATAAATTTAATTCTCATAACTTTAACGTGATTAAACTCAAGGATTAAACTAGAGATGAATTTTCATATCACCTTCTTTATTTGAAGATTATTGCAGGATATCTCATAGATTTATTTGAACTCTTATATGCGTTCGAATTTCAATCGATTTGATATGTGATTTTACTTTGAGGACACTGATCAATATTTTATTGGATTAAAAATTCATAATTCACAGATCCTGAGCTTCATTCTCTCTGTTTATTTCACCGCATCTGCATTGCATTGTATTATATTATTTCAACGTAGAAATTAATCGAACAAGTAATTAATTAATTAATTTAATTTAAAACCTCGCAACTAAAATCATCGTTCCCTGTGTTCGACCTTGGTAGACTTGCCAAGTAAAAATACTCCACAACATTCAAAGTTTATAGTTTTTGATCGATCATTTTTCGCCTCCTACACTAAAATTCCTAATTATTAAAGACACAGGTTTTCACATTCATCACTCACATGATGTGAGCACAGGAGGTGAGGCTCGGAAGTCGATGTAGGCTCAGACGTGGCTCGGGCGCTCCGAACCTGTGGGCTCGGAATGGGAGGCTCGGAATTGGTGATGTGGCCTTCTTTGGACCACCCGATCACAGAGATCGGACGGTGGCTACACTTGCTCGAGATAGACGACGTGGTTGAATGGGAGCCATTGGATGAGCTCCAGGAGGGTGCCATCCAATGACACCTGTACGCTCTTGGGTTCTTCTTCCATCGTGGCCTGGTGGCGATCTTGGGACTCCGACGATGCTACAAGAGCTCCGCCACCGTCTCCCGGCCATTATGCTGCTCCGTGGAGGTCATTGGAAGATCTGCAACCATTGTTGAAGCTCGGGAAGCCACTGGACCACCTGGAAGGGGCTGGTGGTGAGCCATCGCCAGAGACGAAGCTCAAGGAATGAGCTCCGGCCCAGGTCCGACCATTGGAGACTAGCACCTGCAAAAGTGTTAATGGTGATAGCCGATGGGTGCAAGTGGTTTGTGTGTGCGTAGTGGAGTGGAATGGAATGCCGTGAGGGGGTGAAGAAGGTGGCAGCATGGTGTTCTTCTCTGGCGAACTTCGAGAAGAAATGGGTGAGGTGACGGGAGGTGATGAGGATCGAGAGAGTGGGTGGAGGTGTGCGTGAGGACGGTGGAAGCGAGGTGAAGCTCGAGGGATGATCAATGTAAGATGATGGCGCATGGAAGTTCCTAATTAGTTAAGATAAATCAAAGGAAAAAGCAAAAGCAAGATCAAGAGGCTTACTTAGAGAAATTGGCAGATCGAGGGCATGGTCTTGAGCTTCTAGGCGAAGCTTGAGTCTTCGTTGGACTCTGTCTGCTACGCGGAGTAGCTCACCGACGGTTGGAAGACGGAGGCATAGCCTGCCATGGATATGGGTCGACACCGGAGACTTAAACCATCTTTGCGTCGTCTATCTAACCTCCCCTGTCATGGGAAGGTGGAGAGTTGCAGGGTCTAGTCCCACATAAAGGTGGACAACATGAAAAATGGTCGGCAATGGCTTATTTGAAGAGGCAAGGAGGTGGTGGACGACATGATTAGCAGGTGGATTGTGGAGCAAGAGAGAGGGAGACGTAGGTTGTTGTGCTGCTTGCAAGAATCATGGAGGATGGATCTTGGGCGGTGGATGGTCAGCGAGTGGTGGAAGGTGATGAGGAGATGGGAATAATGGGAAGGGAGCAAGCGGTTGGCGAGGTGGAGAACACATGATCTCTTTAGAGGCACACATGGTCTAAGGAAGGGGGATCCTCTTAGCCCCTATTGTTTACAATTGGCATGGAATCCCTTTCATCACGTTGATATTTCCGTTGCCACGGGTGATCTCAAGCCTTTGGGTTGTGGGCACCATACTTCCTCCACCAACTTGATCTATGCAAATATCCTCCTATTCTTTTGTAGAGGCTCCTCGGCTTCTTTGCTTGCTATCAAGAAAATCCTCGGCAAATTCGACGCTATCTCTGGCTTGAAAATGAATGCTCGTAAAAAGCAAGTTATTTAGACCCATGTGCTCTCCCAATGATTTTGATGTGACATTACAGCTAGGTATGTTGAGGCACTCACAACCAACAACATACTTGGGCTACTTCTTGCTTCATCCTACGGGAGGGGTAATTTGGAGTGTTCCTTGGAGGATAGGGTGAGTGACTTGCTTTGTGGATGGAAAGGAAAGGTCCTATCCTTAGACGGTTGTTTGCAACTTTTAAAGATTTTATTGCGAGCATGCTCCTTTACTAGGCAGCGGGGACACTCATTCCGCTTGGCACAACATGATGTGTGTAGATTTCTTTTGGTACTATGAGCATCATGATGTGAGCTGGCACAATGTTTGCCTTCCATATGAGGAGGGAGTTATGGGCTTGAGATCTTTGATGACATTACATGGAGCCATTGTTGTGGCTTGATCTTGAAGTATTCTTATCTCCGAGATCTCTATTTGGGCCCTCTACATGCAACGGAAATACATGCATGACCTCTCTTTTTGGGAGGTGTTACCTTGGAGAAATGATTTCTTGCTTTGGAAGACGGTATTGGATGGACATGTCATCCTTCGTGGCATGGTTTCTTCCTCTGGCGCACACCCTCATTGGACCCGTTCTCTAAGGGATTCTCATTTTGAGAAGCCCTTGAATTGGTATAGCCTCATGTATGTGTGGTACCCTGGGAATATGTGGTGTGGAACAAACACTTAGCCCCGAAGCATTCTTGTATACTTCACCATGCCACTCTCAAACCGCCTTCCGACCGCCAATAGGCTTGCGAAGCATGGAATTCTCTAGCCTAATCCCTGTGTATCTTTGCATGGGTGTGAATGAGTCTCGTGGTCATATCTTCTTCGATTGTAGCTTCTCCTCTGTTACATGGGCATTGGTGCACGCAGATTTGGGACTTCCGCAACCGTCTTGCAACTCTCTTATTGAAACTTTGGAGTGAATCCCATGTATAGTTGATGGTGACTCACATTGACTTTGTTGCCTCGCAATCGACGCTACTTCTTGCGAAATTTGAGGAGAAAGAAATGAAAGATGGACTTCCGGTTGCTCCTCCATGTCACAAAAGGTGGCTCACTATACAGTATTCCGAAGTACAATGTCCGAGGAACTAATACCGAATCCGGATTTTCTCCTTCTCCGATTCCTAATCTAACACAACATTATCAGGATCTTACAAGTGTTTTTCCTTTAGTCAAGCATGTATACAACTTCTCATCCTTTGTAGGTAACCCTTGAGCTGGGCTTGCCCAGGTATACTCTTTTATTTTACTTGAACCCAATAGAAATCTTACTCATCCAAAAAAAACCCGCATTCCCACGTCACACCCACACCCAC
>JAZKJV010003102.1:0-89461 GCA_037367405.1 Ottelia alismoides | reverse complement strand
TAATCAGTGGTTAAAAAATTACTGCTCAGTTCTCCGTCAGCTGGAATGCTAGAGATATACGGTATCCCATGGGAACAAATGTGGATCAATCAGTTTACCATTTTGAAAATATATATACATAAAACAGTTGTTTAATATAAGCAAACTAATATATAAAGCTGATTATTATATGATCCACACTATTAAGGGATTTTTACACTCACAACCCTGAGTAATTCTATAATTACAATCATAACTCGGTGTAATCGTGAATTACACCTAAAACCCTCAATAGTCTTAACTCTTACACCTATAACCCTCGAGCATTTTCGGGCATATTCGGGCATTTTCTTGCATCATCAAATAACATTGAATAAATTTATAGGCCAAGTAAAAGCACGCTCACCAAAAACTTTCTAAACTTGTATAGTAATGTCATCAGGTCCTACACCTTTCTCAGGACTCCTAACCTTCAAAGCCCCCTCTACTTCGTTCCTTTGTATTCGTCTATAGCGTACACAATCAAGAAACTTTCACTACTAGTTAGATCTCCCAAAGAGATCTCTTTATATCCTTCCCCAATAAAAAGCTTACGGAAATATTGCTTCCATCTAGTCTCTATATCCTTATGAGTAATAATCATGTGACCTTCATCATCCTTAATGCATCTCACAAGAGAAAGGTCTATAGTCTTTCTTTCTCTTTCTTTGGTCAACCTGAATATATCCTTCTGGCCCTCCTTAGAGTCAAGATTTTGTACAAAACTTTGTAAGCTTTTGACTTAGCTTCGCTTACAGCCTTCTTTGCTTCCTTCTTTTCTATTTTGTAGTTTGTGAAAGTTTCCTCTGTTCTATCCTTATACATAGTTTTAAAGCATGCTCTTCTAAATTTGGGCTTCTCTTGCACCCCTCCACTCCACCACCAAGCCTCTATTTGGCATGGGGCTCCTCCCTTGGACTCGCCTAGCATCTCCTTGGCTACCATTCGGATATAAGATGCTACCGCCTCCCACGTCTTCTTTGCACTTTCATTATAGTCCCAGGATAAGTCTTCTAAAACCTTCTCCCTGAAGCTTGATTGCTTCAATTGAAGATTCCACCATATAGTTCTAGAGATCTTGAAAACCCTCATTTTCTTTACCAACCATTTTATTTGCATATTCATAACTAACAAGCGATGTTGGTTGTCAAACTCTCTCCTGAGATTATTTTGCATTCTTTGCAACACAACTGATCTCTTCTCCTCAATGCAAAGTATTCTATTTGTGTTCTAGTCGGACTACTCTTATAAGTAATTAAATGCTCCTCTCTCTTCTTGAAGAGAGTGTTTGATATGAACAGATCATAAGCCGTTACAAAATCCAGAATGACTTTTTCCTCTTCATTTCTATCCGTGAAGCCATGACCTCTATGAACACCAGTATACCATGAAGCGTCCTTTCCCACATCCATTAAAATCTCCATAGGGCAAATCATCTCTTTTTGTAGAATTCCTTGCATAATCTTATCCAAATCCTCCCAAAAAGCTTGTTTAATCCTTTCATCTAAGCCAATTTGCGGTGCATAAACTGAGATGAGATTCAGAATTTCTTCTTCGAGCACCAATTTTAGCAAAATAATCTGATCTTCGAATCTTTGCATCTCAACCACACAATCCTTCAAATCCTTATGAACAACCACTCAAACACCATTTCTGTTATCCACTCGATCTCCCTTGCTTTCTCTCCAACTCATTTTGTCTCTTGGAGACATAGTATATGAATCTTCCTTCTTTCCATCGTATCCACTCTCTCCATTAATTCGCCACTCAAAGTGTCAATATTCCAAATACATATCCGCAACTTCCTTTGCAACATCTTTTGGAGTAATTTCTTTACTCGCATGTGTCCATCATGCAAGAACCCATGCAAATTTTGGACTATATCTGAGAGACGATGGAGCGCAATTAACTTATTTATTCGTATGCATTGCTCATGCGAGAACCCTTGCAAATTTCGAACTACATCCGGGACGCAATGTAGCGGCCCTTGCCAACTTGCATTTAGGCGATGTAATGCATCGCTAGTAGGGAACGTCCAATGAAATCTAAATGTTTGCTTAAATCCATGGTAAAAAATCCGAACTGTTTTGAGACAAATTCCTAAATAGTGTTATTAAAAAGAACACTATTTAGGAATTTGTCTCTCCTGCGCTAGTTTCGGCTACCAAACGCGCAACCCTCCTAACTTTACCCGGGTTTGGGACCGTAACTATGACAAGGTAAATTTTTAAATTTAATTAAAGATGATTAAGAAATTCAAAGATCATTGTGTAAATTTTAAATAACTCTACCAAAGAGTAACATAAAAAGAAGGGAGATATCAAGGACCCGTCTCTTTAATTTCAAAGAGAGAGCCAAACCTTTAACACGTTATATAAGTGCATGCAGTAGAGTTATTTTTGTGAGGAATGTGCAATTTTACTATTATTATCAGGAGCTTTATACAAAGTCTCCAAGGATACCTCTACTTCTAAGTATTCATGTTTCGCTCTACATGGCTGCAACAAGATGTCCACTAGAGCTTTCACGTTTTGGGACTTGCCTAGAAAATTTTCCATCGTTCCATGGGTAGCCACAACCTCCTTTTCTCATGCATTTGGCATTATCTAGAGAATTATGAACTAATAAAATCATCCACCTTAAACGAGTTCCTTTTATGCATGTAGGATGCAGCATAACATGAATCTTTTTTATGGTCATATAATCTCAAAGGTGTGTCACCATCGTACTAACGCAAACTAGGCTCACATCGATGCATCTCATTAGAACAAAAACACTAGTGTAAGCATCGGAATTCTTTTATCAAGGTGTGCTTTCTCAAGCACAAGAGCACACTTTCAGTCTCTTTGCATAAAGGCCTCCTGCGATCCAACACATGCAACTTGGCCTTTCTCTTCCAACGCCCAATTTGCTCCCTCTTCTACCAACATTATGATAACATATATCTCTTTACAATGGTCAATTTGCCAATGTATTGACATATGTTGAGATATTAGTTATCTTTTGTATCTTTTATGTATTATCTATTCTTCTTGTCTTCTTTATGTAATTTGCTCAACATAGTTACTCTACTATATAAAAGATACCTAGGTCCTCATGAATAAGCAAGTCATTATTTTCCCTCAACATGGTATCAGAGTGACGGTCCTATACCGGAGTTCACATATCCCACCGTGCCCTAGCCCCCACATGTTGCCCTCTCTTACCCCCGCCACATGCCACGCACACCGCCCCTCCCCTTCCCCACACGTGCCGCCACACGCGGTACCCCCCAGCATCCCGCATCACCATATAGGCCGACCCTCCTACCCCCATGCGCGTCGCCACGTGTGGCACCAGCCCCCTGCGCACCTCCTACGGCATTGATCGTGTCGTGTGTCGTCGTCTCCTTGTTGTTGCGCGTGGCAGCAAGCCCTCCGTGCTCCAACTAGTTGTTGTGGGACTTCGTGGCCCCGTCCAACATCCTCTGGCACCTTCGACGACCCATGTGGGCATTCCTCCTCGGTTCCTCTCTGTTACCAAACTATGGTCTGAAAACGGACTGATTTTGACCAGAAAACACGATTTAAGATCCTATAAATCGCATTCTTCGGCCCCAACGCAGATCGAGGAGTGACGAGGATGGTTGTATGAGTATACATGTACAACCATATGATCGCGTCAACTCGCTCGAATCAGTCTACTTCCCCAATCGAGTTCTATTTTCGGCCTTTATTCATCATGTCAGAGAACAAATGATGTCTTCTCTTCATCTGGTGCCTTCAAGGGCCTGACTTCCATTGTGAAGATGGATGGGACCAACTGAGTTGTGGTCCATGCAATTTTTAACTCTACAGTGCAATATCAAGGAGTGCATTCTGACAAAGCCAAAGCCGATGGACAAGACTAGGGGCAATGCTTCGTGGAAGCAAGATGACGTACATGCACGTATTTGACTCTCTGGAACCCTCATCATAGAGAGCACTAACGATATAGCGAACAAGCACATCGCCAAGGTGATGCGGGATATTCTGGCAACCACTTATGCCCAAGCAAAGAACGAAGTCAAGATTTTTCAGCTTCAGTTTGACATATATACGACCAAGCAAAATGGTCGTCTGTTGCAAACTTTCTACTCTCCGCTTTGAGGCATGTTTGAGAAACTTCATAGCTTCATGCCCATTACTACTTCTACGGTGAAGCAAATGGTCTACAGGAATTCCATGATAGTTAGAGTTTTCTTGACAGCACTCAATCCAGAGTATGAGGCAGCAAGCGCACATCTCCCTACTGAGCGACCATACCTCCCATATAGGAGGCTTATAGTCGCGGAAACAAGTTTCTTATCCCACCCGCTGCCACCACACAGACCTTCTCAATGACGGTTGCATCTCGTGGCAGGGAAGGGTCTACGCAGTTCATATGGCGTGGTCCCATGGCAGAGGATATGGCGTGGTCCCTGATGGTCCATGCACCTATTTGTCGTCTAGGACAATATGAAAACACATGTTATCAGAAGCATGGATACCTCGGATCTACTCGAATGACAGAGCAAATTGAGCATCCAGACACTTCGGCTCCTTAGGCAAATCCACGGCTTGATGACGTTGTCTTTCATATACGGAAGATCATATTCCTATTATTGACATTACCACTACATGTTCCTCGGATGTTCCAGTTGCTGCTAGAGTCTATTCAATCTCCTCAGAATCGCATATGCTTTACCAGTTGTAGTAACAGAGTGGATCATGAACTCTGGTGCTTTCCACCATCTGTATGGAGATTGAGCCCAGCTCGATTCTTACAGGTCTATACTACATGGTAGATGGGTTATCATTGTGAATGGGGTTTACTTACCCAACACATGACAGGGAAACTGCATTTGACGCCATCCATACGCCTGCAGAATGTTTATATGCTCTTGATTTTCAGATAAACTTGCTTTCTGTTAGTCAGATCACGAAGGATTTGCATTGTCTTGTCATTTTTGACCCCTCTTCTCTTGTGTTTTTAGGACATACTCACGGATAGGGTGATTGGATGTAACTGTAAGCAGTGGGGACTCTATAGACTGGTCCAGCCTCCTCGTATTGGTGCCGCTACTATCCCTACTGGACAAGTCTCACCGTACTTGTGCCATTTTCGTTTTGACCACCTTCTTCTGCAGAAGTTGTGTCATGTCCTCCCACAGATCTACAAACGGCCTTCCTTTCAGTGCGAGGCATGCCAGCTTGGAAACATCAATGCTCCTCTTTTCCATCTCATCATAATCGAAGCAGTTCTCATTTATTTGAGCTCATTCACTTAGATATTTAGGGTCCGAGTAGTGTTCATGATCATCAGGGACATCGTTTTTATCATGTTGTTGTAGATGACTACTCTAGACTTTCTTGAGTCTTTTTGTTAAAGATTAAGTCTGAGGTTAGGTCTGTCATTAAAACCTTTATTAATGAAACAAAGAAAATTTTCTCTGCTACTGTCAAGTATTTGTGATCTGACAATGCCTTAGAGTTCTGCACTTTACAGCTATCCAAGTTCCTCAGGTCTCTTGGCATCATACGCCAAACCTCGCATGCATACACGTCTCATCATAATCGTGTTGCCAAACGCAAACATTGTCATTACTCAATGTGACCCATACCCGTTTGATTCAGAGTAGTGCTCCTCACTTTTACAGGGGTGATGCGGCCCTTGTATCTTGCTACTTGGTGAATCGTATGCCATCTTCTGTTTTAGGAGAAAAGGTTCCTTTCTCAATTGCATTCTTCGAGAAGGACCTATTCTCCCTTACACCCCGAGCACTTGGTTGTGTGACCCTTGTTCACAATATGACGCCTAGTCGTGATAAGTTCTCTCCTAGAGTTGTCAAGTGTGTCTTTGTTTGCTAGTTTCTTATCCATAAGGGGTAACGTTGTTTTGATCCGCTTCGCAAAAATACTTTGTCAGTATGGATGTCACATTCTAAGTTATGTATTTCTCTCTTACATGTGACAGGTTGACCCATCTGACTCTGATGAGGAGGTATACATGCCTCCTCTTATGATTGCACCACCTCCACCACTACTGCCACCACCACCTCCAGTACCTACATTTGCTCATGTGGTTGTCCCTAGATTACCACCCAGTAGCTTGACTCAGTTTCTGCCACGTGTGTTTACACGTAGGTCTCGCACTATCCCCATGCTCATAGGTCTTCTCCATCATCCAGCACACCCCAGGTATGTAATGAGCATATTGTTTCTACTGATGGCACTATTGAGTTGTCTATGCAGCATGTTTTCTTTACAGAATGAGCAGGTGCCCTCTTAGGAAGGTTGTTTATAGGTTCATAAGGTAGCAAATGATCTAGATGTGTCTATTGCTTTGCGGAAGCAGAGACGTACTTGTGCTGCATATCTTTCTTGTAGCCCAAGTCTCCTTGAGCAGACTCTCAAAGGACTTCAGGAGATTTGTCATAGCACTATTAGTCGTGGAGATACCATGGACATATCAGGATGCCATACTGGACAGCCAGTGGCATCTTTTTTTGAAGTCAAAGAAGGGGGGAACAAGCAGCGGTGTATGCCCCGTTATATTAACAATCGAAGAAGGATACTTACATCATTAGGCAGTTACAATAGCCAAGACTCAAGAATAAAGTTGGAGTGAATACTGACATTTTCATGGTAGACTTTTTGCCCCGAGAAAGAAGTATGTTCCTAGCAAGCCATGTGGACCACAAGACATCCTGTAGCGCAAGTAGGATCTTCTGCGGATGTTGACGAACAGTCAGCCAGTGGCATCTTGCCATAGAGGAGGACATGGTCGCACTATAGTCGCGTGGCACTTGGAACCTTGTTACAGCTCCTACTAGAAGCATATGTTGTTGAATGCAAGTGGGTGTTCACGGTGAAGAACTGAGCGGATGACAATGTAGATCGCTACAAGGTGAGACTTGTGGCATGTAGGTTCACCCAAACATATGAGGTGGACTATCATTAGGGCTCCACGCCTCCATGATAAGAGGCGGCGCCGGTGCAGTGGTTCCTCGATGGCACGGGCTGGGGCGGCCGCTTCTCGCTGGCGCGGGCTGGGGCGGCAGTTTCGCAGGTGGGGGCGGCGCCTACTCAACCGCGGCAGGGGCCTGCGCGGCTCAGAGGGAAGGTGGGGTTCAATCGGGCCTTCGCGCAAGAGGCGCGGCACCGTTGAGCGACTGGAGTCGGTCGGATCTTCGCGCGGGAGGCGCGGCACTGTGGGGGGTTGCGGCGTGGTGGCTGGCGCGCAGGGGAGGGGCGCGCGGTGGAGACAGGGAGGGGCGTATGTGGGAAGGGGAAAGGCGACTGGCGGGGGGGCGATTTGGCGGAGATGAGAAGGGGGCGGCGATGGCGCGTTGGTGTGAGGGAAGAGGAGGCGCTAGCTGGGGTGGTTGGTGGTGGGATAATGGGCGCAGGGTGGGAGAGGGTGATGGCGAGGGAGGGGTTGTGGGGTAGCCGGAGGGGGAGGGGAGGCCTGGGAAGAGGGCTGGTGCGGAGGAGGAAGGGGGGTTGGCGAGGGAGCGAGTCGCGCAGGATAGGGGGCAGGCGAAGGCGGCAGGGGGGGTGGCGCGGGTCTGTGGTAGGGCCGACAGGGCCAGAGGGGCTGCGGGGGCGATTGGGAATCGGATCGGGGCTGTTAGGGGGAAAACGACGGGCGAGGAGGGTAGGGGGGTTACCTGGGATGGGTGGGGTTGTGCCGGGATGGTCGGAGGGGGTGGTGGGATTGATTCCGGTGGCGGAATCAGTTCTGGGAGGTACTGGACAGCAACCGAATCTTCCTCCATAGCGGGGTTTTCTTCTAAAACGACCCGGACAGCGGTCGTTTCGTCTTCCTTCGACGATGATTTCTTCGTCGGTTAGCGCGCCCAGCCATGCTTGAACCTTCAGGGATGCCGTAAGATGTATTTTGAACTTCCGTTGACGCCAACGCGCATGCGGTCCATGAGATATGCGGTTGAGATCAAGCTTCAAACGCCAATATGCCACGGGATCGTTGAATCGTAGGAACGATTCAATATCCATGCTCTGATACCAAATGATGTGGACGGCTTCCGACGTCGACGATAAAAAAATAAAATAATTTGGCGGTGGAATATCGGTGGAGAAAGGAGAGGTTGAGAAGAAGAAATCTCGTCGGTAACGAGGGATTGAAGAAGAAGAACGCGGAGATCGCGGGAGGAGAGAGGAGAGATAGGGAGATAATGAGATAAACTCAACTTTTTAATAATACTTGACTGTCTAAAAACATGGGGCTACCATCTCTTTATATAGGAGAGATGGGGTTACAAAAATAGTAAACTAATTAAAAATTGACAACCAACTTATCCTAATTTGACTCTGACAAAATTTAAAATCCAAATTGACCTCTAATTACCCTAATTGGACTCTAATTAATTAATTGACCAAATTAAATCTACGAATAAACGTTGAGATCACATGCGATCTCAATTATTTAATTAGACAATTACGACAACTTAAAACGTAAATAAAATTGATCACTAATTAATTAAATAAATTCGGCCCTGTAATTCGAGATCGCACTTCATTAACTCTCCGTCGCTTTAAAAATTCGTCTCCCGATGAATTGCTCGATGTAGGTGCGTCGTCGGAGAATTCATCCTTGAGTTGTGGCTTCAATTTCCTCCAATTAGATCCCTTTCAATGTTACGTTTGTAGTTCTTTTCAATTGAAGGGCGTCCCTGCAATTTTCGTACCCCTTCAATTTTCCTCACATTCCTATTGCCTTGGACCTTTCTGCAAATATGGGTTTTCGGAACTTTTATTTCGCGATTTCTCCAAAATATTCCTCCCCTCAATTGAGGGGATTCGGTGGAAGCGTCTTCCGCATTCCTCGTTAGGGCTCCACGCCTCCATGATAAGAGGCGGCGCCGGTGCAGTGGTTCCTCGATGGCACGGGCTGGGCGGCCGCTTCTCGTTGGCGCGGGCTGGGGCGACAGTTTCGCAGGTGGGGCGGCACCTACTCAACCGCGGCAGGGGCCTGCGCGGCTCAGAGGGAAGGTGGGGTTCAACCGGGCCTTCGCGCAGGAGGCGCGGCACCGTTGAGCGGCTAGAGTCGGTCGGATCTTCGCGCGGGAGGCGCGGCACTGTGGGGGGGCTGCGGCGTGGTGGCTGGCGCGCAGGGGAGGGGCGCGCGGTGGAGACAGGAGGGGCGTGTGTGGGAAGGGGAAAGGCGACTGGCGGGGGGCGATTTGGCGAAGATGAGAAGGGGGCGGCGATGGCGCGTTGGTGTGAGGGAAGAGGAGGCGCCAACTGGGGTGGTTGGTGGTGGGATAATGGGCGCGGGGTGGGAGAGGGTGATGGCGAGGGAGGGGTTGTGGGGTAGCCGGAGGGGGAGGGGAGGCCTGGGAAGAGGGCTGGTGCGCGAGGAAGGGAGGTTGGCGAGGGAGCGAGTCGCGCAGGACAGGGGGCAGGCGAAGGCGGCAGGGGGGGTGGCGCGGGTCTGTGGTAGGGCCGACAGGGCCAGAGGGGCTGCGGGGGCGATTGGGAATCGGATCGGGGCTGTTAGGGGGAAAACGACGGGCGAGGAGGGTAGGGGGGTTACCTGGGATGGGTGGGGTTGTGCCGGGATGGTCGGAGGGGGTGGTGGGATTGATTCCGGTGGCGGAATCAGTTCTGGGAGGTACTGGACAGCAACCGAATCTTCCTCCATAGCGGGGTTTTCTTCTAAAACGACCCGGACAGCGGTCGTTTCGTCTTCTTCGGCGATGATTTCTTCGTCGGTTAGCGCGTCCAGCCATGCTTGAACCTTCAGGGATGCCGTAAGACGTATTTTGAACTTCCGTTGACGCCAACGCGCATGCGGTCCATGAGATATGCGGTTGAGATCAAGCTTCAAACGCCAATATGCCACGGGATCGTTGAATCGTAGGAACGATTCAATATCCATGCTCTGATACCAAATGATGCGGACGGCTTCCGACGTCGACGATAAAAAATAAAATAATTTGACGGTGGAATATCGGTGGAGAAAGGAGGTTGAGAAGAAGAAATCTCGTCGGTAACGAGGGATTGAAGAAGAAGAACGCGGAGATCGCGGGAGGAGAGAGGAGAGATAGGGAGATAATGAGATAAACTCAACTTTTTAATAATACTTGACTGTCTAAAAACATGGGGCTACCATCTTTTATATAGGAGAGATGGGGTTACAAAAATAGTAAACTAATTAAAAATTGACAACCAACTTATCCTAATTTGACTCTGACAAAATTTAAAATCCAAATTGACCTCTAATTACCCTAATTGGACTCTAATTAATTAATTGACCAAATTAAATCTACGAATAAACGTTGAGATCACATGCGATCTCAATTATTTAATTAGACAATTACGACAACTTAAAAACGTAAATAAAATTGATCACTAATTAATTAAATAAATTCGGCCCTGTAATTCGAGATCACACTGCATCAATGTCTCAAGGACAGGAAGTCTACCTCTGCCTTCACAGTGTTCATAGGGATCTCCTTGATGTCATGTAAGAGCAAGAAGCAGACAGTGATCACCAGATCCAATACATAATCAAAATACATGACCATGGCACATGCAAGTACAAAGATGTGGATCATATTTGTTCTTACTGACCTAATAGTTGAGGTGCCTCTTCCCATGCACCTCCAATGCGACAACCATTATGCTCTCTTCAAGTCAACAACCAAATCTTCCATGAGAGGGCCAAGCATATCGAGGCAGATTGTCACTACACTCGAGACATGATACATAAGCGCATCATCTCCACTGCTCGTGTTAGCTCAAGAGATCAAATAACAGATGTACTTACCAAGACCTTAGTCAGGTGGCCTTACCAGAGATGTTCCAAGCTGAGCATGATAGATATCTGCGCTCCATCTTGAGGGGAAGTGTTGAGATATTAGTTCTCGTTTGTGTCTTTTATGTATTATCTATTCTTCGTGTCTTCTTTATGTAATTTTCCCAATAAGTTACTCTCCTATATAAGAGAACCTTAGCGCCTCATGAATAACCAAGTCATTATTTTCCCTCAACAACATCCCTACATAACCTCTACAGAATAAACCACATCACATACGCGAGCTACTATGCCCAAACTAACACATGGGTTTCTTTATATAATCAAACAAACAAGAGCCCAGTCAAAAGCATAAGCTATCGTGTTTTGTGTGTGTTCATGATATTATTTTTATGGTTCCTTTCATTGTCGAAAATTACTAATATAATCAAGTCACAAAATAATAATGTAGGGAAATTCAAATGCCTTTGACCTATACTCATTTTATGATTATGAAGATAAAAAATCAAATATGTAAACAAATCAGCAAAAATGACATGTAAGCAAAATTAACTAGGCTTGCATCTACAACCACTAAACCAATCAGGAACCTAAATGTCTATACGCATCTTAAGGGTAATTCACAAAATAACTAACCAAATTATTTTTTTAATAAAATCTTGTGGCGAAGCACCACTTATTTAATAAATCAATGTAACAAGTCCAATGTGATTTTGACGTCTTATTCATAAATACCCAAGAATACAACTGATAATGGGAAATATCTTACCTAATTGCATCCATATAAAGTCCGTGTTATATGTTACCTATCCTTAGATGATACATCAATAACAACCATGTCCAAGCTCAAACAGACATTCTGGTGAGTGATGATACACCAATTAGCAATAACGATAAGACACGGAAAGAGGGATTGCACTTCAAATTTAAAAATGTTGGGAAAAAGATGGGAGAAAATGCTCTTCGCTGGGTTGGATTAATGACATTTTTAGATTAAACAAACACGGTGAATCCTGCACTACTTTATGAATTATAATAACAGTAAAAAAATTACGTAGCCTTAATGTAAGCCAAGAATGAAAATATTTCTCCAAGAACAAAAGAGAAACTTTTGACGGAAAATTAATGCACATGGCACGAATGTCCCTCCTTTTTAATAAATACACAGGGTATTCAAATGCCTCATATGCATTCAAATCTAGTAGTGGCACCCAAAGTAATAAACTCACATTTGAGCTTGTCATGACTTGATATAGATTCCTTTTGCATATATAGGGTGTAGATTACCGCACCATTTTCCTCATGTAACCTTTCCATTTACCATCCTGTCAGCATCTTTCAGGTGCAAGATCTCCATAATATCCTTCAACATGCAACCCACATAAGTCTAGTAAGATAAGAATTCTCGGTAAAAGTATTCACATAATTATGAGCATAGTGATTTATAATCCTCGAATAGCCGGTAGAAATCCTATCTTATGACAAGAATAGTTATCACCGGACGTTTCATCTCGCATTTTCCCATGACTTTCGAACCTCGTAACCAGATCTCATCTCTAGTGTGTACACCAATTGATGAAGGTTCATAGTATGATTTCGATATGATTCAAAAGTGAGTTATGTGATACAACAGATGAAAATGAACTTTTAATAGGGGGAATGAAAAAAAAACTCTACATTCAAAAATGCCATTACTAAACCAAGTAAAACCCAAGTCAATTGAGAATATGGTAAGGGAACATGCAGCATCTATCGGCTTTTGTATAAGCTAGTGCTTTTAATTTTTTGTTTGGTAAAATGACATGAATTGCATAATTACAAATCTCTAATGACCATGTAAAATAACAATATTATCCTTATTTTTTCTTCAACGTAATAGATAGTTATAGCATAAACTTGCTTTGCATAATAAGCATAATTCGTGTAAAGCATAAACATGATATGAACTTTTTGAAAGAAAAGGATTAAAATTTTCTGCGTAATGAGATAAATGTGTGGCAAATAATGACCAACTTCTAGTTCGTCAATATTTTTTGTCTCTTCAGAGTACACAACTCAACAAAATTATGTAAACATATATTAAAAATTACATTCGACTCATCAACCGTCAGAAAATTGCTTTGTATTTAAATGTTAACGACAAACCAAACAAAATGGTGTTCTAAGTAAACCATAAAATAGGTGTGTCATATGAATTGAGATATGGACGGACAGGATTTTTTTCTTATTTTTTATATAAAAGTTGTATTCCTCAATCAGTATTTTTTTTTTTGCGTTCTAGAAAAGATAATTATTCGAATGGTAAATTATCACTTTCTGGTTGTGGAAAACAATGAGCATTTTATGTAGAGGAAGGGTGTGATGGGGCAAATTGATCATCAGCCGTGTATGATACACATAGCAAAGAAGGTATTCCGTTGATTGCCAGTATAAAATCAATAGCCATATTATTTGTCCAATATTACTACCGATCAAATCAATCATAGTAGCACATAGTCTGTAGTATCTGTAATTAGTAGCAATATCAAACCCTCCTAAAATATCCTCAAGTTGGCAACATTTACACTTTCCAATGCCTCCGATTGTTATTCTACTTGACAATTGCAAAAGTTAGTTCAAGAGTCAACATGTTTTATTAAAAGTTTCACCCATATATGCAGTTTTTGAAAACTGTTGCAGTGTGCCTCGGGTTATTTCATGTCCTTAATAAGAGAAGGTTGTTCAGCTCCTTCAATATTTTATTCTGATCACTATGCCTCTCTCTCTCTCAAGCATTTTTAGGATGTATGAGTTAGCATACCTCCTATTTTCAAAAAAAAAAACTCAAACATTGATGTTTATGTGGATTGATGTTTGTCACATTTTGTTATGTAGATTGAATTTTTTTCAAATTTGTTTGTACCATTCTATTAACTTCAACATTCTCATGATGTATCCACAAATCATAAAAATTTTAGTGTATTTTAAGCAAAAGGGATACAATCTAACCATTATATTTCATAACAATATGCAGAGACGGTTGGGGAGTGAATTGAGTTGTGCTTGTGACTTAATTATTGGTAGGATAATGGGCATTTTGAGGAGAAACAATCGAGATTTACGTATTTGTTTACAAATGGTTAATTGTTGGGTAATCATGAAGTTCCACTACCTTCTCACTCGGGTTAACGAAGGGATACAAAATGAATAGTTTCAATCTACATGGTTATATTTTAACATTTGTATTTGGCAAAAAAAGCCACGATAAACCCTGTTGCGCCGAGGCCACTCCAAATGATTTTTACCCTTTTAAACTGATCAAAGTACCATTCAATCTACACGGTTAGAAAAAAAGCCATGTGATACAATCCTAAGTCAGGCCCTCTTATTATAAAAAAGACAGCTGCGCATCTTTGATGACATACATCAACAATAACCAAATGAAGTGATTAAACTCGTATCAATATTGCATTGTATATACAATAGGATGAAACAAACGTGTGGTGAAATTATCTAAACTGAATCAGACTCGGAATCTCAATGCAATAGAAGAATGCTGATAAATGGAAGACCAACCCTCTAGCAACAAAATCACACATCAACCTCGGGATAAACTGCAGATAGAATTGCTTTCAGCAATATGTATAAATGGAAAATCAAACCTGTAGAAAAAAAATCACCCAGCAACTGAGTTTCAGATTGAATGACTTTCAGCAGTACATATTAGATGAACATAATGAAATCTCATTATCCCCAAAATCCCTTCTTTCACTTGAAGTGAGCAAAAAGAACATTTTTATATGAGACTGGGTGATCAGTCGAGCGTGATTGCAGAAGTTGTGATCAGAGACGGCATCAAATATAAGAATTGAGAACGCAGAGATAGGAGGAGAGGAGGAGATTAACCATGACGATGGGAATGGCGTCGGAATTAGGGTTTCACGGGGGTGAAGGGAGACAGAAGATGGCAGCAGAGGGGAAGGCGGTGGGAGGACTGGCGACGACGGCGATCACCGAAGCGGATGCGGCAGTGGTGGGCGATGGATGAGGGGACGTGTGCCGCAAATACTGGGGCGGCGGCGAGACCGTAGGGGTTTGAGGACGACGAGGGCATAAGAGTGGCCGACGAGAACTTTAGAAGAAGCTGTGCGAACGGCAAACGGGTTGCCGAGGCGGCGGAGGGAGAGAAAGACGATCTAACGGATGGGAGGACCGCGAGAGCGCAGTGGGGTTTTGGAGAAGAGGGTGAATCTGAATCAGATTTCACTTCTGAAATCCGCCGTCCTCGTCTGACGGGCTCAGATACGATCATTGATGTTGTGAAGCATTTACCTGTGGTAAAGATGGGAAAAAAACCAATATCCTTTCTTTCATTCACCTATGCATTCCTAATTTTGCATGCAACTGATAATCTCATTTCAACGTGATGTAATTAAAAATAGATCAAATTCTGTCATGCCAATCAATTCATAAAGAATGAAAGTAAAAAAATTATCTAAAAATGATTAATTTAAAATGTCATAGTATATCGAAATGTTGCATTTATGTCGAAAAGCATGTATTTTCTGACCTTCTTGTGGACACTTCCAACTACTTTTTGTTAGCTGACGGTCAATATAGTATATTGATCATCTGCACGTAAGCAAACACATGGTCACACCATGACAATGTTCCACCAGAATAACAAAATAAGGGGTTATACCCCTATCTCGATAGACCTAAACGGATTTTTCAATACCTTGCTTGTTGGCTTCCATTTTTTCTCTTGTTGAATCTGTAGCGCATGCACCCTAGTTCGTTAGTTCTTAGATAAACCCAAAATGTAATTGCTTTGTCACACCTCGGTCTTAATTAAACTTGTGGATTTTTGTGAACGCTGTGTATATCCAGATGAGGAGAAGTGCCCATGTCATGCCACCTTCGTTAGTGCATTGTATTCCACGTTGTTTCTTCTTATGCTTATGGCATCGTCTTCTCCCCTCCCCCTCATGCATCCCTTTGAAGGATATGGAGAGATCCTTAAACGCATTACGGAAGCGTGAGGATCGCATCGAATGCGATCGGGAGCGATTAGTCGCGCTAGTTGCTCGATGAATTTTATCTAGGTAGCTTGTACATGTTAGATAAATTCAAAGAATACGGAGATATGAATATCATTTCTATCTCAATCCTCCTAATACACCTTGACTCAATAGAGTTATAAGGATATACAATCGGATCATGTGTGACATGATTTGATCAATGATGAATTTTAGCATAATTTCCTCTTAGTTTCCAGGTATATATGTAGTAGAGACTGCATTATATATCCTTAATGAGATTCCATGCAAGTAAGCTGGAATTGAGCACTAGAGAGTGCAACTTCATTAGGAAAATAAAGGATGGTATTGGATACATACTTTATGACCTTGATATTCGTAAAAGATCTCATCTATAAGAATATGATTCTCAAAGGATGACTCTCTTGAGAATCAAGAAGAAAATGAAGTGTAGGAACTCATTTAATCTTGAGAAGATGATGAGGCTCCTGAAATAGGGAACTAAATGGACAATTAAAGATGAAACACTAATACTTCTTCAAATGAGTTTGAGGATGCGTTTCATGTGTTGATTAAATATGACAAATGATCGACTTCATGTGATGAAGCTCCTAAGGATCATGACATGGAAAGATGGACGTTAGCAATAAAGTCTAAAGTAGACTTCATATACAAGTGTTGTATATGGACCCTCGAGGATCCACCTATATGGGTAAGACCCATAAAGGTGAAAATTGATCTTCAAGAGAAAGATGCCAAGATTGCACTCCTCTATGAATACCTCTCTGAGGAGATTCACATGAAATAGTCTCAGGGCTTCATGGTTGAGAAAAGCAATGTGTGAAAGCTAAGGAATCCATCTATGGACTCAAATAAGCTTCTTAAAGTTGGACCATAAGATTTGATGAAATTATAAATGTTATGATTTCAAATAGAATTCGGATGAGCCATGTGAAGCTTAGTGGGAGTGCCTTTGTGTTCATCATGCTAAACGTAGATAATATCCTAATACTTTAGACTGATATAAGGATGATAATAAGTGTTTTATAATCTGGTTGTTCCGTATCTTGAGATATGATCTCAAGGATACCTCTCGGATCTTGGTTTTGAAGTAGTTCAGAAGCAAAGAGAAGAGGATATTGGGACTATCACATTTGTAGTATACCTTGGACATATTCCATTTTTTGGAAAATTCCATGAAAGGCTTCCATCCCTTAAGATATGGTACTGACCTATCTAAAGGGATAGCACCTCAAAGAGTTGAGGAAGTGATTGCTAGAAGTGCTTGCACTTGTGCATCAGTTACGATAAGCTGAGTGTATGCTAGATGTGTACAAAAGTCAGATATCTACCATACAGTGGGAGTAGTAAAGTGTTAGTAATCCTACTATGGAGATAAAACACTTAATTGCAGTAATAACAAAAAATTCAAAGATGACAAGACTTTAAGGATAGTGATCTCTAAGTCTTATCTTCAAGTAATTAAGACTTTATAGATGGAGACCTAAAAGGTCATAACTATGAATACCTTAGGAGATAAAGATCTCCAGGAATAAGGGTATTCTGATAAGGATAATTGAAATTACATGCTGGTTATAATAATTATTGATGTCCATTGTCAAGGATACGATGACTGATATGATTGAGTATTGGTTGCATGAGATGCAACATTCGCATTGGATGCGAACACTGTCACTATGAGATATGCAAGTACCGTAAAAGGACTTGGCACAGTCCCTTGGGAACATAGTGACTAATCAGCTTACCTAGTTATTTTCTAAATAGCCTACGACTGTCACATGAGTTTGGGTTTAAATATTAGCCCATTAATGGCTCCTTGGGTTAGTGGGAGATTGTTGAACATGTGAGCCCACGACGAGCCATTATGCAATAAATGTTATTGTGAATATCATTCCCTGATCTGAAATGAAGAATAAATAATTTGCATAATAGGTCTCTTTGTACGATTAGGGTTATGTACCATGGCCATCTTAATAATCATACAGCCGTTGATTCTATTATTGAATCATATAGGCTGGTGCTTGGATGAATATCTAATGAGTTATATTGAGGACTCATCAAGCACCGTCAAATGATTGTTAAGAGATGATCTCCAGCCTGAGTATGAGATGGCAATCCTTTCTCATTTAGGCTGATATCAGACCGACCTCTTGATGCAGATCCTTTGCATAGGAATAGAGATTCTGAGGTGTTAGATTAGTTAGGTCAGAGAGTTGACTTAACGAGATAGAGATAACCAAAGTCCTATATCATATGCAGTCATGATATAGGCACACACACTTTGATCGGAGACAGATGTGTCACTATATGTCTGAGTATGTACATTTGGCAGACCAATAGGTTGATGACCTAACCAAGGTTTATACACCGGCGCGTTGGTGTGCATATAAGGGCATATGAGTAATACGATCTTTCAAAGGGATCACACATGTTCATTTAATGAACCGGAAGGCATGATCTCACTCATGAGATATTGGGAAGAAACAAATTCTGTGCACGGTCGTCTCGCTTTGGAAGCTTGATTGAATTTGTAGATTTGATATATATACTTTTGGAAAGTATATGATCAAGACCTAGGTATGATATATGCTTTTGGAAAGTATATGATCAATACCAACTCCCAATGATCAAATGAGAAACTTATTGATAGAACCCTAAAGTAGACAGTGTAAAGTTGATCTAATACTTCAGGTTTATTCCGAGTCTTCCAGTATGCAGGATGTACATGTATTGGGAATACCCGAGGGTGATGTGATCATAAACGATTGTATAACCATGACGCTTCCATTCTTAGGGAGTGATGAAACGGGTCTGGATTTTAGTGACTCCTCTCAGTAGAGAAGTAATATGATCTTGGTCCAAATGTTGGGCATTGATCTGAATGTGATTCAGATGCAATGAAAAAATTAGATTTGCGGTTTTGATTTCATCAAGCATCTATGGGAGGCCCGCGATCTGGATTTGAGATATGATCTCAATATCCAAGTCACTATACGTTGAATAATACAATCACCCTGTCCTTATCTCCAAGTATTCGTGGAGAAAGCGCATTATCCTTAAACTGGTTCAAGATAATTTCATTGTTGAACGAGTATCCGAGCATTGAGAAAATGGATGATTAAATGTGATTTAATTATTATGATTAATATGAATTCGATTCATATTATAAAGAGAGCTATCTTAGATAATTAAACGTGATTTGATTATCAAAGACGAAAATAATGTGAATGTGATTCATATTATTTGGGCACATGAGAATAGAGATCCAAGATGATTAAATGTGATTTAATTATCATGGATATGAATAATGTGGATAGCAATATCCATTGTAGTCATATATATTATAAATGTGATTTATAATATATAAGAGAGAGCTATCTGTAATTTACATTTGCTATTTAAATGTTAATGTGAATTGGATTCACATTGAACAATTAATTGAAAATGTAATTCACATTTTATTTTGGGTTGTGAATGTGATTCACAATTTTTCAATGACAAGATTGCAATGTTCACATAATAATTTGGAATTATTTTGGTGAATATTTTTGCAATAAAAGTTGTTGCATATGTGGAATATTATGTGAGATATAAGATCTAAGCATAATTGGAATGAAAAGGTATCCACTCCATACATGGAGTGGACGGCCAACTTGGACTCTCCAAGTCGGTTGTCGTCCACTCTATACATGGAAGGGGGCTTGATTCTTTTCCAAGATATTCCATGTTTGTTGCTTTGATTTATATTGAAATATATTGATTGGTTTTCAATATATTTAATGTATTTCAAAGACAACAAATAATTATTGTTGGGTTTACCAACATAAATCTTAGCCATTAAAAGAAACACAAATCAATGTGATCCATTGGATTTGTGTTGCCCATGGATTGAGATTCATGGATCCCAAAGTATTATAAAAGGAGAGGCACCCCTTTGCTCTTCTTTACACAACACACAAGAGAACATAAATCTCTCTCTCTCTTTCTCTCTACATATTAGCCCTCTCTCTTCCTCTCTCATGACCGTCCACCATGGATGCTTTAGAGGGAGTCTCCATCGCCGTAGCATCGTCGTTATGATGCCCGATGGTTTGCTCGTGGATCTTCGTCTACTTCGGCATGCCTTGCTCGTGAAGAAGACGTCGGATCTCGTGTGTCGAGATCAAGAGATCTGTCGCTTGGATCATCAACATGGATTACGAGAAGCACGTGTTTCATCAACACGCTCGCAAGTGTCTCCTCCGTCGGATCGGACTTGAGACAGGAGGTCTCTTCGTTTAGAGACTCGATCGCAACCATGCTTCAAGAGGTAATCCTGTTACTTGTTTGTAGTTTAGACGAAACGATCCGATAAGTGTTCTTGGATCATGTGGTTTCGTCACATGAAAAATTTTAATTTCCATTGCATCGAGCAACTAGTGCGACTTGTCGCTCACGATCGCATACGATGCGATCCTCACGCTTCCGTGATGCACTTAAGGATCTTACCATATCCTTCAGAGAGAGCATTCGTAATTGTATAACTCGAAGAACAAGGGTGTCTCTTCTTATATAGGTTTTTGGGAGTCCATGGATCCCATTCCATGGACATCACACAGTCAATAGTGAGATTGATTTGTGTATCTTTCCATGGCTATGATTTCATTGTAAAAACACAACAACACTTAATTTAATTTAAATTAATATATATTAATAAATCAATATAAGTTAATTTCAAATAAAATCAATTGGCTAGTATTGGAGATAATGAGGAGACTTGACCACATCCTCTAAAAAGGGGGGACGACCACCATCATCTCATGAGATCTCATTGTCTTAGGATATTTCATTATCTCAGGAGACCTCATTATCTCATGATATATCTTCAAGACTTACAACAACAATTGTTGTAAAATATTTCTGAAAAATAATTCATAATTATCTTGTGAAATTTGCGATCATGTCATTGGAAAAATATGAATCACATTCACGTCTCAAAATAAAATGTAATTTATATTTTCAATTAATTGTCCAACATGAATCCAATTCATATCAATAATTAATTAATAAATATAAATCACAATATGCTATCTTTGATATATTATAAATCATATTTACAGTATACACGATTAATATGGATAGTGTTATCCACATTATTCATATACATGATAATTAAATCACATTTAATCATCTTGGATCTCTATTCTCGTATGCCCGAATAATATGAATCACATCCATATTATTCACAACTTTGATAATTAAATCACATTTAATTATCTCATATAACTCTCCTTATAATATGAATCAAATTCGTATTATTCATGACAATCAAAACACATTTATTTATCAATTTTCTCAATGCTCGGACACACATATCAACGATGAAATTATCCTTGAACTCTTTCGAGGATAATGCACCTTCTCCGTAGATACTTGGAGATAAGGACATTACGATTGTATTGTTCCACGTATAGTGACTTGGATATTCAGATCACACCTCAAATCCATATCTTGCGGACCTCCCATATATGCTTGATTAAATCAAGGCTATAGATCTAACATTCTCTTTGCATCTGAATCACATTCAGATCAAGGTCCAACATTTGGACTAAGATCAGATCACTTCTCTATGAGAGGAGTCACTAAAATCCAGACATGTTTCATCACTCCCTCGTAATGGAAGCGTCATGGTTATACAATCGTTTATGATCGCATCACCCTCAGGTATTCCCAATACCTGTACATCTTGCATACTCGAAGACCCAGATTAAAGCCGAAGTTTTAGATCTCTTTTGAACTGTCTCCTTAAGGATTCTATCATTAAGTTTCTCATCCGATCTTAGGGAGTCAGTATCGATCATATACTTTCCAAAAACATATATCATACTTAGGTCTTGATCGTATACTTTCCAAAAGTATATGTCAAACCTACAAATTCAGTCAAGCTTCCAAAGCGAGACAACCGTGCACGGAATTTGTTTCTTCCTAATATCTCGTGAGTGAGCTCATGTCTTCCGGTTCAATAAATGAACATGTATGATCCCTTTGTGAGATCGTATTACTCATATGCCCTTGCATGTTGATTAGGTCATCAACCTTTCGGTATGCCAAATGTACATACTTAGGCATATAGTAACATACATGTCTCTGGTCAGAGGATGCATTACGACACAGGATTTTAGTTATATCGATCTCGTTGAGTCAACTCTTTGACCTAACTTATATAACACCTCCGAATCTCTATTCCTATGCATAGGACCTGCATCAAGAGGTCGATTAGATATCAGCCAAATGATAAAGGATTGAAATCTCTTACTCAGGATGGAGATCATCTCTTAACAATTATTTGACAGTGCTTGATGAGTCCTCAATCTAACCCATTAGATATTCATCCAAGCACCAATCTCTATGTTTTAATAATTGAATCAACAGTTGTATGATCATTAAGATGGCCATGGTACATAACCCTAATTGTACCAAGGGACCTATCGTGCAAATTAGTTGTTCTTTATTTCTGGTCCAGGAATGATATTTGCAGTAACATTTATTGCATAATGGCTCACCGTGGGCTCGCATGTTTAACACCCTTCTGATTTGGAAAATCTTCATCATGACTCGACATGCACCATGGATCATCTTCGTCTTATCACCATTTATTCACCCTCTCCCACTTATCACCTCAAACAGCAACATACCATCTCTATATAAGTGGAGAAACTGGACCTCTAGGTGCGGTGATTTTCCACGATTTTTTTGGTCGAATGCTTCAAATTTGTCTACACGAGATATTTCCATTCTACATTGCTTAGAGTTCTCTGTATAGTGGAGATTGCAAGGAATAACGAAGTAAAAATATCCAAAAAAGATTATTCAGTAGTCGATTTCAACCAAAATCGAAACTATTCAAACCCGATCGGTGGAGGTCATTTAACTAGGTCGATCCAAGCTTTGTTTAGTGGTGAGACAAAAAAAGAAGCCTAGAGAAAAGAAGGCATGGAGATCGTGGCAGGAAGACCTAAGAGTCCTAAGTTGATCCCTTGTATTCCAATATCTCAAATCCTCACACAACTCTGAGAATTGTAATAATAACATACGTCGATATTCTTTGTTATTATTCACAAAGGTAATTTATTGTATTTTCTTGACAAAAGAATTGGATTACTAACATCAAATCCATTGTTGCTCGAGCAATAGGAACCAATAATGAGGTATCAACAACAATTGATTTTATTGCGTTAGCTCATGATGTTTCTATCGATATATTACGTGCCTCTGCATCTAACATTAGTTAAACCTCATACAATAATTATCCTAGTTGTGACATCTATTTTGTTTCACTTCTTACGAACAATCACGGAAATTTTTAGATTATGAATCCACCGTCATAAATTAAATGAGTAATCTCAACATTCATTGTATATTTCTGGATAATCTAATTTTCAACTATTCAACTATTTCATTTTACCAAGCTCAACATTAGTCGGATTCATAAAGATTTGCATGTTTTATGTAAGAACAAATATTCAACATAATATAATATATTAGATATTTTATTTTATTCATGTATATGAGTTATTTTTAATATACAAGCAGATAAAATTTCAAGAATATAAACAAGTAGTATTCTTAATGTTTCGAGAATGAAAATTAATTTAATATGTTATTATCGTCAGTTATAGATATGAAAATATTATAAAATATAGTATACAATATGGGTAAAATGGGGTTGCCCCCAGGGAGTAGCCAACTTGGTTACTCCCACCCCTATTTTTCCCTCATTTTTTATTTTTTTTGGAAAATAAAAATTTGTATATTCATCATTATATCCCTCTCACATTCTATTAAAATTTCGTCAGAAACAAAGACTCCTAAGCCCTCCATCCAGACGTCATTTTTTTAACGGTCGCAGGATTTTTTAAATCGACCATGTTTGGATGGAGGCCGTAGGAGCCTCTGTTTCTGACGAAATTTTAATAGAATGTGAGAGGGATATAATGATGAATATACAAATTTTTATTTTCCAAAAAAAATAAAAAATGAGGGGAAAATAGGGATGGGAGTAGCCAAGTTGGCTACTCCCTTGGGGCAGCCCCATTTACCTCATATAATATACATATCATATATTCATATAAAGAAATAAATAATAAGATATAAAATAGATAAATAAATAAACTACCGTGATTTTTAAAATTCTTGATACATTATCCCTTATTTTTAACTCTATATTATATAAGTCTAATACTCACATTGTGATAAAAAAAATAAGATCTGTTTTTTGTAAACTCAAATAATAAAATAGTAAAAATTTGATAACAATAGAAAAATAAGAAAAGTTAAATTGAGATTTATTCACCTCCGACATATTAATACATTTATATCAAAACGATGTGTTTATATCAAAAAAATAGTTTTTTATTTTTTATTTATTCCTTTTTATGAACACTCCAAACTACTTTTTTGTGGTAATCAATCAAGATAATATATTGATCACGCACATACGACAACTACATCAAGACAACGTTCCGCTTGAATAACAAAAAAAGGGGTATTCCCCAATCCCAATAGACTTAGCCGGATTTTTAGCAACTTGCTTGTTGGCTCCCATATTTCTCTCTCTTGCCGAAGCTATAGTACATACATGTAGGTTAATTGGTGGTTTGATAAACCAAAAATGGAATTAAACTCGAAAGTTGAGTATACATCATGATCTGTATTACCGGAGGTGAGTATGCAAATATAGAGAACATTGCTTTCAATTTTAGATTAGCTTGGTCGGATCCTCGATCTTACTTTCCCTCATGAATTTCATGAACCATGTGTATATCCAGATGAGGAGAAGTCCCCATGTCATGCAACCTTTGTTGATGCACTATACTCCAAGTTGTTTATTCTCCTGCTTATGATATCTTCTTCTCTCTCCCACCCTACACGCCTTCCGATTTGGAAAATCTGCGTCAAGGCTTGACATGCATCATGGATCCTCTCTACCTTGTCACCAACGATGCATCCTATCCAACTTAATGCCTCGAAAACAACGGAGCAACTCTGATCTAAGTGGAGAATCTTGAACTCCGGATCTAAAATTTGGTCAAATGCTTCAAATTCACCTACATGAGATACTCTTATTCTACATTGTCCAGAGTTCTCCGCATGACGGACATTGCAAAGCAAAGAAAAGCAAAAAAGTCCTAGAAAGGACTATTCAATTATCAATTGAACCAACTGTTCAACCAAAATCGAGACTACTAACTCTGGATCGATATAACTCAATTAACTATATCAATCCAGGCTTGGTTTAGCGAGAGGGGAAAAAAGAATCCTGAGCATAATAAGCATTGAGATCGTGGCACGAAGGCCTAGCATGCCTAAGCCGATCCTTTCTATTCCATTCTTTCAAATCCACGTACCATCGGAGAATTGCAATAATAAAATATGTCCAATACTCTCAATTATTAATAAAAAAATATAATTTGATGTTTTTTTATCAAAAATAATTGTACTATTGGCATCAAACCCTTATTGCTTGAGTAATAAGAACCAAGAAGGAGATACCGGCAACAACTAATTTTATTATGGAACAGCTTATGATGTTTACATCGATATATTATGCGCCTCTACATTTAACATTGGGTAATCCTCGCAAAATAATTGTCCTACGTGTACCCAACTTATGAATAACCACTCATCTACCTTTATTCTCCCATCTTGCATTTAAATTCCCGTGAAAACACATGTAAATATAGTTAATTCATATAAATAACATTCATTATCTATTTATAAGTAGTATCTATTTTTCTATATTTAAATTCAAAATAAAAGAATAAAGAAAAAGAAAGAAAAATAATTGAAGTATCAAAGATATTGAATGACCTTAAACCTCGAGATCGAGTCAATACTGACTTGGTCAATAAGGAATAAAATAAGGGAACAAGGGTCAAATGTATGTATAAACTCTAATTTTCATTTTTCAAAATACATATTTTCCCCCCAATTTATTCTTATTTCATACATCTTATAATACATCTAATAAAATGATCAACATGAAATATGTACATATAAATACATGGAAAAATATAAAATAATTGCATGTAAAAATAATCCAATGTGCAACTAGGATACACAGATGAAAAGGCCATAAAGAAACCTCACTAACTAATATATTCAATCAAAATTCACCAAACTTACCTCCATTGTATTTTAAATTAAATTATCTAATTAATGAAGATGATTTCATTAAAAAAAGTTAAGATGCAAAAGTTGACTTTCTAGGGTCCCATTGTACCATATACATGTAGATTTATTCATATATTTAATTCTCTACATTTTCAATCTTCTTATATTTTTAGATAGTTGTATATATTATTTAAAATATATAAAAAGTATAAACATCAAATAAAACCATTAAAATACACTTAAAATAATAATATGTAAAAATATACAGGTATAATACACCTATAATGTACATACATATATTTATTCATGTAAATAAAATCATAAAAATAAAAGAAATATATACAATAGGTATTTAATTATATTGTAAATATATAAAACATGTAATTATAACAATAAGTATTGAAAATACATAATACAAAATAAAATAGGTAAAATATAGGTGAATATACCTATGTATACATTTGTAAAAATTAATTCCTAATAAATAAGCATGTAAACATGAATAAAAATACCCACAAAATAGCTTGAAAATAAGAAATATTTTCTTATAGTTGAGGTTTTAATTAATAAAATCATATATTATTCATGATTGAATTAATAAAGGCTTTTGTATATACTTTTTCCTAATTGGTCCACGTGAACAAATCAGAGCCCTGCGATAGTTGACATCGAGTCAATTGTCTTGCCTTCCCCCTTTGACTTGTTAGAAGTCACGAGTTCGCCCTTTTCTCCATTTTTCCTACCTACCTCTATTTCTGCTTCTTCCTCGAGCAACCCACCAACATGCAGCTCCATCAATCCTCCTACATGCCCATGCCCTATACCTCACCAACCCCTCACCACTCCACACGCTATCTCCCTCCCAAGGTCAATGGTTCCCCTGCTCATAAATAATGTCCCCATGAACTCCTTTTGATTTTCAATCCCTCTTCTTCATCCATAACCTCAAAGGAGTAGTCTGGAGCTTGATACTTAGTGACAACAAGGATCCCCAGACCCGTCGGCGAGGATAAGGAGGAGAGTGAGATCTAGCTATCACCGGAGCTACTCCAGTGAAGGCTTCTTCAACTCTAGGTAACCCTTGTCGAGTTGCTTTTCATGTATTTCCATGTAGATTTATGTTCCAACATCGTAGTGTAGCTTTTGTTTCATGCAATTAGTTCATAGTTTAGTTTTTATTCCGATTTTTTAATATGCTGGAGCTCTAGAGCTCCAACCAATGTCTTGCTAGTTCTGCCCTTGTTCTAACCTCATACTAGTGCCATATCATTCTGCATCCTTCATTCCATCATCATGACCCATCCTTCACCTCCGATTTTGCACAAATCAGAGAGTTCGGGTCTCCTTCCTCCACCCGTCATCGGAGATGCATCGCCTCTCTCCGCCTCACCTCATTTTCACCCAATAAGAGGGTCGAGAGCTCCACCCTTGCTCCATCTTTCTAATTGTGCAGGTACATGCTTCAAAAGACCCCTCACAAGGTGTGATCAGACCTTGTACGAAAGCTCCAGGTGCACATTTTATTCCTCAATGTCAATTCCCCCATCGATGGGGTCTGAACCCATTTGAGAAGCACCCTTCGGACCACTCCCACGAGCATGTAGAGCTTCTTTGCATCGAAGAAAACTGCTTGAGTGGTGAGATACGAGTAATCGAAATAGCCTCAGGCTCTTCTTCTTCCCCGATCTTCTAGGGTCCTTCATCGTCGTCCGATCGAGCACCTCTCCCAAATCGAGCAATCACCTTCGAATCGAAGCATGCTTTAGTAATCAGATCTTCCGACAGATCTAATATCCACTGAGGATCTGACTGAGGTTGTTGATCGCGTTAAGTTAGGCGCATCAGATATCCATCAAAGCGCCTTTAAGGGGTAATTTGCAAGAGCCCTCTCGGCCTTTTTGTATTATTATATAGTCATCTAAATATTTTTATATAGTGTATTTTTTGTAAAAATTGCATTTGGTCCCTAAAACTTTTGTTATTTACGCTTAGACGTCGCCTCTCATTGTCCCCTGCATAAGGCATTTTTTTAAAAAATTGCGTAGAAGCCCATGTATTTTATGGACCTGTTAATAAAAGCATGTAAAGTTACTAAAATATTACGAACATGTTCATGTAAATTGTGTATTTTATTTTTGTGTATATTTACATTATTAATTATTTTTATTACTTAGAAAATCGTATGAAAATCTACTTAAGTATATGTTATTGTGCTTAACCATGTCCTATTTTTATTTAGCATTAAACTATAATTTTCTTATTTATTAAAAATACAAAAGATGTTTTATTCCATGTCTAAATATTAAAACCCATAAAGATTAAAAAATTCCTCCGAAAATTCCCAAAAATATAACAGTTATAATATATATTACCACATTTCCAAAAATCGAAAAAAATACAAAAATAAACCTAAAAAAACACAAAACCCTGAAAACCATACAAAAATAGTGAAAATATTTAAATATTAAAACATATATATTTCTCTTTGTGAATTTTCTATGAGCTATACACTATACATAAAAATAGTTTAAGGTTGATTTTGGACTTTTTCACAATTTTTAACACTAAAACAAGCTCGGGTAATTAATATATTCAGTCTTTTGTATATTTTAATACTTTAAACATATCTAAAAAGTAGCAAAAAAATATAAAAAATACCAAAATAGATTATAAATATAGAAAATATACAAACATGTTATATTTTGTATTGTGATTGTATTTATCTATGACTAAAATATAAAACCCTAGATATACTATATACCTTATATACTATTGTATTATACATAATATCACAATTATTACATGTAATTGTATAATTTATATTAAAAAGAAATTAAAAATTTACAAAATTAAAAAAATAAAAAATTAAAAAAAATTAAATATATAAAACGGTTAAAATCCATAAAAATTAAATATAATTAAAAACCCACATAAAAATAGTAAAAGTTCAAAACTACAAAAACAAGTATTATTAATTATCAATAATTATTATTAATTTAAGATATCCATCATGTTCTCTAAATGTTTCGACAATCTACATACTTGTCCTATACTCATATTATAGTGTGAAATAAAACAAAATTTGTCTCGCATTTTATATTTATCGCATATCTATATATGTGAGTTAATTATTATCGATTAGCTTGGATTGGGTGTCGTATACCATGAGAGCAACCGATACAACGATTATCGAACACAGTTTACCGGACACTGCATGCCCTCTAAAAGACTGGACCCTTAGTATCCATGTCTTAGCTTTTCAACAAATGGCGATGTCGCCGGTGAGCAACATATAGGATAGTTTGTATATACACGTATATTTTTATTTTTATTTTTTGTTATTTTCAATACTTTTTTATCTTTTTAATTTCACTATTTTGTTAACTTTGTTACGAAGGTCGTGGATCGAGGGCGAACTTCCTAGTAGGACCGTTGCACCCAAGAGAAGCAGAGATTGGCTTTCTACTTTGGACACGATGGGAGAGAGCGCGAAGAAAATCGAGGAGAAGATAGGATCATATATAGCATTAGTGTAATTTATTTATTTATTTTATTTTTGGTAGATAATATCATTATTGTAATACATGATAATACTCTCATGGCACTTGAACTTTACGAGCCTATTTTACCAAGTGATTATTCACTTGGAGGCCTGCATTATTTTTCGTGTTTTCATTACCTTCTTCAATTTAGTCCTCCTTTATTTTCTCTTTATTTTTATTGATTTTCCATGATTTGAGCTTTCTTTTCATTTGTTTTGTGTGCTAAAGCCTCTAGTCTTAGGTTTTTATTTGGTCGAGCTAGGAAGAATTAGGTCCAAACACTTAATAGATTATGTACATATAAATATAACTTAGTCAAATTGAATAAAATTGTGCTTCATGAGTATGAGTTCCAACTAGGATGGTTTCTGCCTGCACACATATGGGATAATTTTATTTTTTATGCAAGGATCATCTTGTGCGTACACTGTTGGAATCAGGAAGGGCATCCGTCTAAAATCATACATTTCGAACAGACAGGTCAACGTTGTTTTCTCTTAGTCTTTAGGCACTATGGCCACCTGATTGTACCCCGAGTACCCGTTAAGAAAATAACATTGACTCTTTCCAGCTAACCTCTCGATGATCTGATCAATAAATGGCAATGGGAAATGATCCTTCTTGATGGCTTGATTCAATCGTCTGTATTCCATACATATCTTCCAAGAAGTGGATACCCGGGTAGTTATCTCCTCTACAAACTCGCTCACAACTATGGTGATACCTATATTCTTGGGTACCACATGCAACAAACTAACCCATTTTGAGTCGGAGATGGGGTAGATAAAATCGGCTCTCCAACACATAGATATTTCCTTCATGTCCGCATCTCAAAGATTCGGGTCCAGCCTTCGTTGGAACTCACACAATTGCTTGGCATCCTCCTTAAGAGAGATATGGTGGGAGCATATGGTCGGACTTATCCTCTGGAGATCAGCTACACTCCATCATATTGCCTTGCGATTTCTTTCAAGAACCTCCATCAAAGGAGATTCTTGGTCTCAGTCAAATGTGATGAGGTTAGGGAGCGGAGATATAGTGTCGTTGAGGTGACCGCTCACAAAAAACAAATCAGACAATAATTAACCCGCAAATGAATAGAGAAATGAAAAGCAAAATAAATGTGGAGTTAACATTTATTATAACTATACTAAAAGTGTATAGGTGTAAGTATGTGTAGAGTTGATGAACATGAAAAGTCGCCTATTTAATAATCTAAAGTTGTAGTATAGGAGACAAAATTCGGTCGATCAAAAAACCACACTCTCGGAAAATGTGGAAGTTATTTTACTTGGTAAGTGTACCAAGGTCGAACATAGGGGCACATGCCTCTTAAAATTATTATTTAATTAATGGGTGTCTATCTCTAGCATTTCGCTAATTCATGCACATCGGCTTTTTTTATTTCCTCTGTCATGTTTTCTTGGACGTATGCAATAATAGGAATTGGAAAATGTGTTAGATGTTTTATATAAGATAAAAGATGATGACTAATAAAATGCGTTACACGTTTTCAAGAAGATGAAAATTGATGAGTAATAAAATTAAGATCGCTAACTGAACTCGACCCTAAAACAAAACGTAAGGCAAACATCATTGTTCTGGGGAGATGTTGAGACACTCGAGGCAACGATCTGAAAGTAACCTAACGCATGTATTTTTGTTTAATTTTAAAATGAAATTAAAAAGATGAAATGATCACAATGTATGACGAGATGCAAAAAGACAAGCGTGCAGGATAAATATGTACAAATATGCCCTAGATTAATTGTATCAATGAGCAATCAAGTTACTAATCAATTTTAGAGGTAATTAAGCACAAGGGATAAATAATGGCATTATAAATAATGTGTAGGAGACATTATTGGTCATCAAAAATTAGTGCATTGAATCAAGTATCAAATCATGAAATAATCATTAGAAAGAGGATACAATTAGCAACAAAATGGAACTGAAATCAATTGAAACGTAGTCCGAATGCTCAAGATATTAAATGAACAGCGCAAGGGCAGAAATGCAATAAAAATTCATTAAAAATAAAAAGATAAATATTACAAATAGGTCCCTGGAAGGACCCATTCGTAATTTTACAAATATACATGTGAATATTTACACGTAAATTTGGTTTCTTATTCGTGGAAATGTTAATGTTACTAGTGCATGAATGATAATTACGCAGAATAAATGGAGAAATGCAGCTAATTACTCAGGAACGATGCTCTATTTTCAACTTTTAGAGCGATGAATCGCATATTCATCAGGGGACAAGCCGATCATATTGATTTCGTAAATTCTGGATCCTCGATCATCCCTATTTTATATACAGATTGCTATACTTAGGATTATTTGATCCTAAGTATACGGGAGATGACCGGGTTCTCATTCTTTAAGTAGTCGTTGTAGTATAGACTTTCCTATAATCATCATGAGTTATGTCTTCATTTTTCTCTCTAAACTACGAGGATATATCCTAAGCTAAGTATCGGCGAGTCGTTTATACATTATATATACTTTAGCTATAACTCGTACTTTTATATTTTCTCAATAATGTTGTCAATATAATATACGGGTTAGAATATATAACAAATCAATTGTAAAGAGTACACAATTATTGTTAGAAAACAAACATGGTTGTTACCATGTTAGAAAATATAACGCAGAAGTGTATCAGAGGAAAATATTAAACATCGAGGAACATCTAGATTTTACTGGAATCTTACTCCCTGAGGAGCGAGATGAAACCACAGGAGAAAGCCTCGAAGGTTTGCTTTATGCATTGCACTTTCTCATCTAATGCAGGAGGTATGGGTCTTCTTATATAGCCTCCACAAAGCCCCCAAGTCCCACCACTGATAGTTGTGGGACTAGGCTCATGGATGTGGTAAATGGATATTGGAATGATCCATTTACCCATCTTACATATGATGCTTGTACTCCAACACTCCCCCTAAAGATGGAGCATGCGATGCTCAACTTGGACAAACAAAAAGAAATTCCAACTCACAATACAAGACAATACCAATAATATCAACTCAGCGTGTACAATCGTCGGCTGTTGACGAGGACGTTGCTTCTCGTGCCATGCAGGTGAGGAGGACGAATGGGATGGAGTGGGAATCAAACTGAATCTCCTTGTCGGAGAGCACGTGCTTTATACCACTGATGAATACCCATTCATCACTCTTTATTCTTATATTTTAGCTACAAAAACCTTTGCGAATACATGTATATTCCTGTAAATACAAATAATTACCAAAAGCATGCATTGTGTAAAAAAGTAATAATTAGCATGTTTTTGTGCAAAAATAAAAGAATAAAGAGACAAAAGAAAAAGAGGGAAATATTTAGAATAAATATTGAGCAACCTAATCCCAAGGGAGGGCTCAGCATGGGCCTGACCGCATAAAAGCCAAAGTAGAGGGAGATAGGGGCTCATGTGTGTAAATATTTTTGTAAATATAATAAATATATTTTCCTCTAAAAATAGAATAAAAGTGGCTTGTATATATTGTATATACTTATAATTATAAAAATTAAAACAAAAATAGAAAAAAATTTGAAAAGAAAATAAAAAGAGTCAGTTGTGTATATATACATCATGTACATATTACCACATCCATATTAATTTCACCTTATAAATAAATAAATTAAAATCCCAAAAAATTTGTAAATATTCTATCTTTTATGGTGTAAATAAATAAAAATAAAACAACAAAAACAAAATAAAAAGAACAAAATTAAAAATCAAAATATACCATGTACATAGATGTATATATCTATTTATTTCACTATTGTATATAAATAATAAAAATAAAATAAAAATACACTTTTATTTCAAATTTTATACTATAAATAAATAAAATATAAAACAGGAATAAAAATGCATAAAAATAACAAATTAAAAATCAAAAATTAAAAAGACGTATTGTATATATACCTATATATAGCTATATATGTAAATACCTTATTTTTATTTTGAAAAATTAATTAAAAATCACCAAAAAATAGGAAAAATTAAAACAAAAATATTTCATGTTTTAAGTTTTTAATAATTTGGCCATTTATTATTTTTTAATTGAATTTTCAAATATTTTTGACGTGGCTGATTCTCATTGGTCCACGGGGATGTTGACCGCCCGGTCAACTCCCCCTGTGGACCACTTCCCTTGCGGATCTGGTTCCCGACCCGATTTCTCAACCTTTTAGCGACCAGATCCGATCTTCGTCCACTCAAACCCAGGGCTCTGACTGCCAAGAGAAGATCCATGACCCTCGCGCACACCTCGTTTTAGGGATCCGCCCCTTGGATTGCTCACCCGATCATCATCTTATCGGACTCCTGGGCATATATAGCTTCGCCTCCGGCAGCCCTTTTCTTCATCTTTGGATCATTTGCTTTCCACCCAGTGACCTCCACGTCTTGGCGAAGGTGACAGCTCGCCCAGAGGGTGTTGCAGCGAGGAGGGAGCAAGGAGGCCATCGATCCGGCGAGCTTGCGCCGTCGTGCGCCGCCTGGAGGTAGCCGCCAGAGCCTCGGGCCACGACGTCCCGCGAGGCAAGGACCCAGAGCACCAGCTGCTCATCCCTAGTCGAATCCTCCATCCAGGTAGTTTAGATTCTTTCCCCTTTTCTTTGATTTTGAGTTTTCCCCCAATTCTCGCCGTTGCCGTCCTCCTCTGATTCCGGCCACATCCATCTTCGTATCGATCATCAGAATCCCCCATCACGCTCGCCCTTCTCCCGCGCACCTTCTCCGTACCTCCGTTCAACCCAGCTCGCACAGGAGCTGGGGTTCGAACCCCTTCGCCGTCGCATTGCCGGGGTTCACCCCGCACCACCGCACCGTTCACCTTCACAGCTGCTTACGGGGTCGAGGCAGTTTGCCCTCGACCCATGAGCTTTTTGGTGTCATTTTGCAGGTCCCAGGAAGGCTATCTGAGGTCTTCCCTTCGAGCACCAGAGCTCCTCCTCTGCTGGGGTCGACCGAGCTCTCCGGAGCTCCGTTGATTCATCGGAGAGGTCCCACAGACGCGGGAGGCTAAGGCGAAGCTTCCTCGATCACCAGAAGCCCCCGTGGAGGCTCGGAGCGCGCGCTACTAGGCCGGCGAAGTTCGCCGGCCACTTGTTCTTCGAGGACCTCCAGCAGCCGTCTGATGCACCTCCCGCTCCAGTTCGTATCACAGCCGTCCATTCGAGGAGCCACCAGCAGCGTCAGATCTTTGGAGGAGTGTTTAGGACCGTCCGATGGCCGAGGTTTAGCCACAATGCTTCCCCTCCGTTCGATCCTCTACGTGGCGAGACCCTGACCGTCCGATCAGCCCGAGGAGTTTAGTGTTGGAGTGCCACCCGTTCTCGACCGCTCGATCCACCACGTGGCACGCTTCCAGCCCTCGGATATAATAATGGGGTAATTGCTCTTAGGCCCCTCTAGTTTTCGTATTTACCATCTAGTCCTGTAAATATTTTAAAACGTTTATTTCAGTAGGGTAATTTGCATAGTGGACCTCGTCTTTTATGGTATTTGCTTTTATACCCCTGTATGTTGTGGACACGTGCATCGACACGTGATTTTTGTGGGATATTTGCATTGATGCCCTTGTAGTTCTGGGATGTTAATTAAGAATGAAAACTTTTAAAGAATTGCATTTATACCCCTGTGCATGGATTTTAGAACATGTGTTGAAATTCATGGGTATTTTGCACAAAGGCCCATGGACTTTTAGTACGTGTTACTAATTAGTCCAGGAACCTTATTTTTCTTGCAAAAAGGTCCCTGAGTGCCCCTGGTCACGCGCCCCCGCACGTGAATCCTTGGGAATTTTGCACCGGACCCCCTGGAACTTGTTTTAATTGCATTTAGGTCCATGTGTACTATGCCCTTGTGTTTGATTTTAATAAAATAGCAAACTCACTCCAAAATTTAATGAAAATTGGACACATGGCTCCTGCCATGGGGTAAAATTATATAGAATTTTTGGGGACATTTTTGATTTCAATTTACTATTTTTAAAAATTCAAAAACATGCATTTTCTTTACTGTCTGATTTAAAAATTCACCAAAAAAAATTAAAACCATCTAAAAATTTTTAAAAAAATTCTCTACTATGTGTTTTGTCTTGCTCGATTTTTCTGACCAAATTTGGTCATTTTTCATCATATAAAACTCATAAAAATTGAAAACACTTAAAAATTTATAAAAATTCTAATAATTATTTTAAAAATCCAAAAATAATAATTCTAATGCCCAAATTTTCCTTAAACTTTCTAGTTTATAGGAAAATTAACTCCAGGAGTTAAATAGGTCTTTTGCATTTTAAATTGGCCTTTTACTCCTGACTGGACAGTACCTCCAGTTCCTTGCCTTGTTTGATTTTAGAAAATTAATTAAACATCAGAAAAATCGCAAAAAATCACTAAAAATCGTTAAAAAAACATAAAACACACAAAAACATTTTTATTTGAATTTTTGATTGATTTTTGATGCATTAAATAATTGCTTGAAGTTGGTCGTTATTACTTGTTTGCCTTATTTTCTTTAATAATTCAAAATCCTAAAAATTATCAAAGCTAAAAACCCACCAAAAATAGTTTCTTTTTATTTTTATTCTTTTTTTTGACTACTTCGTAGGCTGCAAGGCCATCACGTGCTCCTTGTGTTCGACCCTGGTCGCTATACCATGTTAATATAATAGCGAGACCACTATTTGTGCTTGATTGATTTTTCTCCGATTTGGTGGTCTATTTTCTTGATTGACACCACTTGGTTACTCGGGTCGCAACGACCCTTGATTACCTTTTACCTGAGTGATCAGGCGTGTCATCAGAATGGCACCGTTGCCGGGAGCACGGCTTAATAGTCGATTTATTTTTCCCGCGGTTTTGTTTTCGCGGCTTTTGTATAGCTTTTGCAATATATATATTTTTCTGACATTTTTATAATAATTTGGTCCGTTGACACTTCGTCTGTTTCTTGGCGAGGGCTCGAGGACCGAGGCGGCGACTCTCGAGTAGTCGGCGCAACCGTGGGATTCGGAGGCGGCTCCTTCTGCCGAGCCGCCTGAGAGCCGTGAGGAGCAGCTTAGTGTAGGGTAGTTTAGATTTATTTCAGCAGCATTCTATTTTGAAGTTGTAATAAACCTGGACAATAGGACTTGGACTCTCCGGGTCTGTTTCGCCGAGCAGCCCGGCTCGGGGGACCCTTTAGTTACCTTAGCCTTTTTCGCGGCTTTTTTCGTGGTTTCAGATTTTTTTCGCTGCCTTTTACGGTTTTACGCGGTTTTTATCGAGCCCTAACCTTAGGAATTTTTGATTGATTGTGTCGTACTCAGTAGGATACACACACCTAATAGATTGTTAAATTGGACCTACTAATAAATCATTAATAAAAATAGCTGAGTTGCTTTCCTGAGAGACTACGCGCCGCGAGCCTGTCCCGTCAAGCGCTACTCCTGAATCGACCTGTCGAGAAGAGGAGGGGTGGGTCTAGACCGGACTCTTTGGATCGAGGGCGAGTGATCAGCTAGACGGTGCTTTCGAGTAGAAGTTACCTGCTTAGGACTCGGTTTTCCGTTGCACCATATAGGTAGTTTTATTTCTGTCTTTAAAATTTTGTCCGGATCATATTGCATGTAGAATGCTGGAGACAGGTACGCATTTCTATCTGTGCATGCATCATTGATTTTCGCGCATCAGCTTTTTCGTCTTCTCCCCCCTGTTTTTGACTTAATAACCAGGAGAACCGAAAAATTCGTTAGGCATTTTTGCTTGCATTAAAAATATCTAAAAAAGAAAAAAACATAAAATTGGGACTGCTAAAACTATCGACCCTAAAAGACACCTTACTTAAAAATTTGTCTTGGGGAGAGGAACCCCCTCATTGCCTGGTTTGCTTGTGCGAGAGAGTGACCCGTACACTAGGTAAAGCTCTCCGGTACTCATCTCGATTGATTACCGACTCTTCTGTGCGGGACAGTCGGTTGGGAGAGTATCGGGTATCCCAACAGGTCACGTAATCGCTCTGATATTTTGATTGTTCACCAAAATAAAAATTGACAAGATAATTTGATCGAACTTTTATGGTCTTCAGCTCGCGTTGCATTGGTGAACTGAGGGTTGCTTTTGATCATAGTTTTTCCAGATCTCATCCGCCTCGCCAGATCACGATGATGGGCAGGAGGTCTCTTAGGCAGCCTTTGGCTGTACCGCTTTTTAGCACTCCGGCCCATTCATCTAGGTCGGTTCGTGGGAGCTCAGACCCGCTCTCCGAACCCGAGTATGACTCCGCCATGTTCCCCCTCGACCACCCTTCTTCAGATACCGAGATACCAGTGTCAGAGGAGAGACAGACATATGATTTATCGGCACTTGAGTTCGGTTGTTTTGATTTTTCAGAGCTTATGGCCGACAGTTCAGATGACCACCCTGGAGGCCCACGGGGAGATCAACACTTCATTTTTGACCAGGGTTCGACCAACTCCACCCTGATCGCCTCCCTCGAGTCAGTGCAGCAGCAGCTGAGGGATCAGGGAGCATTCATGATAGAGATTGAGCATATGAGAGCCGACCGCGAGAACCGCGGAGGAGGACCCGACGATGCGGCAACTGCCGCCGCGGTAGCAGCACCAGCAGGAGGAGCAGGACCACCGAGACCGATGCGGGATAACCACAATCCCGGATCGACTTTGATGCACCGTTGGGTGGTGCTACCAGCCATCGTGGGGGACTTCAAGTTCCCCCCGAACACTTTGCATCTCCTTCCCGGTTTCACGGTTTGGCTATGGAGGAGCCTCATCTCCACTTACAAGAGTTTGAGATGATTTGCAGTACTGTCCACGACCGTCAGGTGGACCAGGATACTATCAGGATGATTGCCTTCCACTTTTCCTTGGCAGACAGAGCAGCCACCTGGCTGAAGCACTTGGGGAAGTTTGTCTACACTTGGGAGCAGCTCCGGGCCGAGTACTTGCACAAGTACTATCCACTCGGGTGAACAAATGCCGCTAGAGACCTGATCTGCAACTTCTCCATGCTCCCCAACGAGCAGTTCCACGAGGCATGGGAGAGGTTTTGAGAGCTGACCGACAGATGCCCGCACCACGACATTTCCAAGCCGAACCTTGTTCAGAGCTTCTTCAGCGGGCTGACACCAGAGCTTCAGGGCTTGGTGAACGCTTCTTGTGGCGGTTCTTATTTCGCCAAGGATCACGACCAGGTCTGGGCCATCTACGAGGAGATGGTCGAGAACTACATGGTGATGTCCCAGACCAGGTTGTATACTCAGGACAGACCCCAGCAACCAGGACCCGTGCAGTACCAGAGGATAGCACGGGTCGACGCCGGTCCTTGCAGTTCGTCCGCAGTAGCAGCATCGCAGGCAGAGTCCACAGCTGCAGACATGGGCATCATTAGCGAGAAGTTGGATCAGATGGAGCTGATCGAGAGGAAGCAGTGCCAGGGCATCACTCAGATGGAGCAGATGGCACAGACTCTGAGCGACCTGAAGACCCAGCTCATGTGTCTCCAGGAGGCACAGACGGCTTCCCAGCCCCGTCTTCAGTCACGAGGCGACTCCGGCAGCAGCAACAGCTCGTCCCAGCGCTCCAGCTCACACCAGCAACCTAGACAGGTTCACCTTGTACAGGCGGAGCCGTACCAGCAGCCGCAACCCACCTACCAGTCACCACCATCTCCAGACATGCAGATGGTGGTATACCAGCCGGATCAGCCTCTGGCAGTACTCCCGCCAGCCCAGTACGATGCAGAGCCGTTGATGGATGTCAACGGGATTTGGTATGACCGCCCTCAGCCCGGTATCCGACGAGACCATCCCGGATTCCGGTGGGGGAATGGAGGTACCCAGCCCCAACAGCAGCCGTCAGGACAGGGTGGCCAGTACAGCCATCAGAGAGAGCACCAACAGCAGCAGCAACAACCAGTGTACCCACCACCACAACAGCAACAGTCGTCCTACGGTCCTCGTCCCTATCAGCAGGGACAGTCTTGGAGGAGAGATCAGCCTCACCAGCAACAGATCCAGCAGCCTCACTACCAGAGAGGCTACCCGTCGGGTTCCCATGAGAACCCTGCCTTGGATGACATAGCTCGCCTCCTCACGGATCAGCAGGCTACCTTCAGACGGGAGATGGATGAGTTCCGCCAGGAGATGCGGGACATCGTGAGAGGGAAGGCCGCCATCCCTGCCCAGATAGAGCCGAACCCCAACAGCCTGAAGCGGAAATCTGAGCAGGTAGCTTATACTGAGTATACCACTCCTAGTGATGCATTTGGTGATATGACTGGATATCTGTTTGATACTGATTTTGTCACACTTAGGAGCGGTAGGATGCCAGCAGGCGACGCCTCGTCTGAGCTACATCATGAGGATCCACCTAGAGCGCCCGACGAGGAGGATGACGACGGTGGTACTGATGCCACCAAGGATGCTGATTCCACCGGCGGTACTGAGGCCGCCGTTTCCACCAGTTCGAGGAAGTGGTACTGAGGCCACCCACGATGCCGAGCCAGAGAGCGGTACTGAGGCCGCGAGTTTTCCAGCCGACCCAGCCGATGGTGGTACTGAGGCCACCAGAGTTCATGTAGAGAGATCTGTTGTTTTTCTTCACATGATGTATCTCGGAACCATGTTGTGAATAAAGGAAAGGATTTATTTTCTTCTGGTCCCACTGTGGTGCATGATGTATGTGTGGATCCGGTCGTCGAACCGCCTAGACCCTTTCCTAGTCCTTCATCTGAGAAGGACCCAGTGATCCCCTTCCCTAGAGCCCTTCAGATGGGGAAGGGGAAGAAAATGGAAAAATCCCAAAAAGAGAGATCAGGAAGAGTTCAGCCAGCAGATGATAGACCGATTTCACATACAGCTGACTCTTCAGGAGGCTTTGCAGCACATTCCCCTTCTTCGGCGTTCGTTGAGAGACAGGACCACAGTCAGGAGGAAGAGGAGGAACCACCACTCTGAGATCCATGTGCTGACGAAAGCCACGTGTTTCGCGATCCGGAACCGTCTGCCGGCCAAGAGGACAGATTCAGGAGCCCCGTATGTCAGATGCCATATCAGTAAGCAGAGGTTCGACCGCACTCTATTAGATAGCGGATCGTCGATCAACCTCCTTCTGGCAGCCCTTCTCGACCGCTTCGAGTTGGGCACTCTTAGACAGAGCAGGACAGTCCTTCAGTTTGCTGATCGATCTGTCAAGAGGCCGAAGGGGTTGTTGCGAGACGTTGTCGTAACGATTCAGGGCCTGCAATTCCCCGTGGACTTTGTAGTGTTGGACATGGAGATCCCTGAGTCTGTGACTGATACCCCCATCATTCTAGGTCGCCCGTTCTTGGCCACAGCCAAGGCAGTGACCGACCATGATAGCGGAAGGTATACTTTCGCGTCGAGGGCGAAAGTGTACAAATAGAGACGGTCGAGGACAGCAGAGCCAGAGAAAGATCATGCTCAGAGACCACTTCAGATACAGAGCAGCTGACAGATGCATGGCTAGACATCCACCAGGACTGTGACTTTGTGATCACAGACGATGAGGCAGTTGGGCAGACCCAGCAGCACAAGCCATCCTCTCATTTTCAGACACCGCTGATGCAGAGATGACAGCAGAGGAGAGCTTGGAGAACACATTCCTAGTTCAGGATACTTTAGAGGCAGCAGAGCAGGTTCTTGACCGCGACACGGATTTTGTGATGATGGTGGTACTGATGCCACCTTGTGTGATGTAGATCCCTCGGAGTCTGAGTCTGAGTGGGCAGATTGTGATTATTACATGCCAGACCTGATTTCCACTGAGCCTATAGCTGAGGAGGAGGTAGATGCCGAGCAGATCAGAGACAGTTTAGTTGAGCAGCCTTCTTCAGACCCAGTTTACGAGAGTACGCTTTCATTCTCCCAAGCAGATTTGGCAGCATACACACGACTTCTTTCTAAGCCAGATTTGCCAACACCCAGTTGTCCAGAGCTGAAGCCACTTCCTTCGTCATTGAAGTATAGATTCCTTGCGGGTGAGCATGAGATGTACCCAGTCATTATCTCAGCCGATCTGACTGGAGAGCAGGAATCCCGTCTGATGGGGGTTCTTGAAAAGAACCGCAAGGCGATAGGATGGAGCGTAGCAGATCTCCAAGGGATTAGTCCGGCCCTGTGCTCCCACCATATCTATCTCGAGGATGAGGCGAAGCCGTCGCGTGAGTTCCAAGCGGCGGCTGAACCCAAATCTGAGAGAGGTTGTCATGAAGGAAATTTCGAAATGGTGGAGCGCCGATTTTATCTATCCCAACTCCGACTCCAAGTGGGTCAGCCCTTTGCATGTGGTGCCCAAGAAGACGGGCATCACTATAATGATTAGCGAGTCTGGAGAGGAGATTGCTACACGAGTACCCACTTCTTGGCGGGTTTGTGTTGACTACAGGAGACTCAACCAGGCCACCAAGAAGGATCATTTCCCCCTACCTTTTATTGATCAGATCATTGAGAGACTGGCAGGGAAGAGCCATTACTGTTTTCTGGATGGGTACTCGGGCTACAACCAGGTGGCTATCGCTCCTGAGGATCAGGAGAAGACCACCTTTACCTGTCCCTTTGGCACATACGCCTTCCGACGCATGCCATTTGAGCTATGCAACGCCCCTGCGAGTTTTCAGATATGCATGCTGTCGATCTTTTCGGACATGGTAGGGGAGTGCTTAAAGGTCTTCATGGATGATTTCTCGGTTTACGGCGACGGATTCGACTCCTGTCTTGACTGCCTAGACCGGGTACTTCAGCGATGTATTGAGGTCCGCTTGGTTCTTTCTTGGGAGAAGAGTCACTTTATGGTGACCCAAGGGACGGTGCTTAGCCACATCATCTCCAACAGGGGTATGGAGGTTGATCCGGCCAAGGTTGATGTCATTAGAAAACTCACACCACCGTCCAATTTGCGGCAGTTACGATCTTTCCTGGGGCACGTCAGTTTCTATCGGCAATTCATTCGTGATTTCAGTAGGGTTGCCCGACCGTTGACTGACTTGCTGACGAAAGACACTGAGTTCCTTGTCGATGACAAGTGTCTTTCATCGTTTGAGACTCTCAAGCATTGTATTGTTGAGGCTCCTGTCCTTCAGCCACCAGATTGGTCTCTCCCATTCGAGATCATGACAGACGCCTCCGATTTTACTGTGGGGGTTGTGCTGGGACAAAGGAGGGATGGAGTCCCCTTTGCTATCCACTATGCTAGCCGCACCTTAGATTCCGCCCGACGGAATTATACAATCACAGAGAAGGAGATGCTAGCAGCAGTGTTCGCCCTAGATAAGTTCAGATCTTACATCATTGGATCTAGAGTGACTTTGTATACTGATCATACCGCCATCCGATACCTCATGGCAAAGAAGGATGCCAAGGCCAGACTGACTAGATGGATCCTTCTACTCCAGGAGTTCGACATTGAGATTAAGGATAATCCTGGAGTCAAGAATGTAGTGGCGGATCATCTCTCCCGTTTAGAGCAGCCTGAGGAGTCTGAGCATATTGATCCCATTTGTGAGACCTTCCCAGATGAGGCGATCCTTGCTATCGCCTCACTCTCATGGAATGTTGATATTGTGAACTTTCTCGTTGCTGGGAAAGTCCCACAAGATTGGCCCAGACAGAGGCTTGAGACCTTCCTCGCGAAGGCCAAGTCCTACCACTGAGAGGTTCCCATCCTTTACCACGAAGGAGGGGATAGCGTCTGACGTCGGTGCATTCCTCAGGAGGAGCACCATAGCGTCCTCACTTACTGCCACAAGCTTGAGGCAGGAGGACATCATTATGGGAGGAGAACGGCACAGAAAGTGCTCCAATCCGGCTTGTGGTGGCCTACCCTCTTCAAGGACTCTGATGAGTTCGTGAAGAGGTGTACTGACTGTCAGAGGATGGGCACTTGTGGACAGCGTGATATGATGCCAATGCAGCCCATACACTTCTGTGAGGTTTTTGACGCATGGGGCATTGATTTCATGGGTCCATTCCCTAAGAATCAAGGATTTGAGTACATTCTGTTGGCCGTTGATTATGTTAGTCGTTGGGTTGAGGCCATCCCCGCCCGAGCCGCTGATGCGAGGACAGTTTGCAGATTTTTGAGGAAGCACATCATCACGCGGTTCGGGGTACCTCGAGTATTGATTTCAGATGGGGGGTCTCATTTCATCAACGACCAGGTGAAGGCACTTGCTAGCGAGTTCGGCATAGACCATCGAGTTGCCACTCCATACCATCCACAGACGAATGGTCTAGCCGAGGTCTCGAACAGGGAGATCAAGAATATTTTGCAGAAAGTCGTCCGCCCTGACCGAAAGGATTGGTCACAGCTTTTGGACTCGGTCTTGTGGGCATATAGGACGTCTTTCAAGACACCATTGGGCACATCTCCCTTTCGCCTCGTATATGGCAAGTCGTGCCATCTACCTGTTGAGTTGAGGCACAAGTCACTTTGGGCAGTCACAGATATTCTTTTAGATCCAGATAGTGTAGGAGACCAAAGGAGGGCAGAGTTAGCAGCCCTGGAGGAGCTTCGTGATACCGCCTTCTCAAATAACCTACAGTACAAGGAAAGAGTGAAAGAGTGGCATGATTCTCACATCAGCCACAAGCATTTTGAGCCTGGATAGAGAGTATGGCTGTTTGATGCGAGGCTGCGATTATTTCCAGGGAAGCTACAGAGCAAGTGGAAGGGACCTTATCTGGTGAGAAAGGTACACGACAACGGTAGCATTGATATATCTGAGTTGTCTTCTGAGAGTACCTTTCGAGTGAACGGCCAGCGGCTCAAGCCATTTCTAGATCATGAGCTGCGGGTCGTTGATGTTGCCCCTATTCACTTTGCGTGAGATGTGGTCTCTTGACTCACGTCTATTGCATCTCACGCCTAATTATCACTGTTATTCGGACCTGTATAGATCCAGATGTCCATATAACTCTATTCTTTAGTCCCACATCCCTTTTCTCATCTTATGATTATGTTATACTTAGGGTGCACCTTACCCTAAGTATAGGGGGGATGTAGGACCTTTGGGTATTCTTTTTATTCTTTCTACCCCTGTTTTGTTGCCTATACTTAGGGATATTTTACCCTAAGTATAGGGGGGCAGACTCTGTACATCCTTCATTCGGATTTTCCTTCATGTACAGCTTGCTATACTTAGGATTACTTGATCCTAAGTATAGAGGGAAACCACCAAGTTCTCCTCATTCTATTCTTTGATTCATCTTTGTATCTAGCCATTCCTTTTCACTTCCCTATACTAAGCACGAGTTATGTCTTCTTCATCGCTCTTGATCACTCTGAGGACATCGTTCGAGCTAAGTATAGGGGGTGTGTGTATATATTTCATATATACTTTAGCCATAACTCGTACTTTGTGTGAGTGTGTTAATAAATAAAATGGCTGAAAACCTTAAAAATCACAAAAATAAAAAAATTTTCCTGCAAATAATCATCCTTTTATTGCACATACGTAGCTAGTGTACAAAATTATTTTTGTAAAAATGTTTTCAAAAATCTTTTGTGTAAAGCTTGTGTGAATATTTTCTTATCAAAATTATGTATATATTACAAAATTTTTCCCAAATGTTTTGAAAATCAAAATTTTGCAAAAATCTTGTGTAAATGTGTGTAAATACTGTTGCAAAACTTGCACTTCATGCATTCATCCATTCATGATTTCAAAACATTTTTAAAAAAGTTTGCATGATTGTAAATAGGTGTAAATAGCATCTTTGTATATATATATATATATATATGTAGTCTTTCTGGATGATAGTTGACATTTAAACTAAGCCTGGAATTAAGTTGGGAAATGGAGCTTGATTAAGATCTTAATCCACCTAATTCTAAGAGGAACCATATAGGGCTTAGGGTTAAGGCTTTTCAGGTCCATAAGGACTTAATTCTTTGAGTCCACTAGGCTATGAGCTTATGTCATCTTGATGAGCTTAAGTATAACACTTAACAACACACACATGACTCTTAGAGACAATGGCTTGACTTGCACCAGCACTTTACACATAGCTCTCCACAGATGAGGTGGTGAGGAGGCAGTTTCCTTTGGCTTGGGGTAGCATATGAGGGTAGTACTTCTAGGCGGAACCTCTCTTCTTCTTCTAGTGAAGGAAGTGCGCCTCACTTGGTCTAGTGGTGATGAAGGCTAAAGACAGAAGCTGTGGGTTGCAATAAAGCTTCAAAAGAGGGATAGTCTACTGGCTCAGGAGGAATATTTCTTGTATATATGTTGCACCATGTAGATATGTTGTACAGATGCACTTGAAAAAAAAATGCAAAAAGAACTCCAAAAAAAAGTGGTGGGTCGGATTGAAAATTTAATAACCCCGCCGGAGTGTATATAGTCAAATAAAGCAAAAGCTTATGGTATCCATGTTACATCTCATGAAGCTTGCAGCGGGAGACTTAGCTACACTGGTTGAGCTCCCAAAAGTCTATACCTCTTATTCCCCCTCTTCTTGAGCCGGTTGCACTTGAACTTAGAAGGGAATACCCCGCTTCTCGAGAAAAGAGTTGCTAGACCGAGGCATTAGAGTTACCAGGTTGGGGGAGGTTGTTTCTTTGTTACTTATGAGGTGGGGAGCTACATCTCACTTACACTGCATGGAAAGATTCATGGTCATTAGAGTTTGTGTATGTAGACTTGTTCTGATCTGGTTTATTGAGGAGTCTTGTCCATAGATCGGTGGAACTTAGAGGCTGTTGAGTTTTAAGCTTAAGTACAAATAAGGTTCTGACACATTAATAATCCAAAGATCTGATCAAGCTCCATAATTCAATTTAATGAAGGAAAGTTTAATATTCAACCTTGATCCATGTACATTCTCCTCTTTTTCTTTTTCTTTTTCTTTATTTTTCACTTCTTTTTCAAATAAGTGTTTGCTAAGGGACTAGCAAAAGTTAAGTATAGAGGGGTGATGAATACCCATTCATCACTCTTTATTCTTATATTTTAGCTACAAAAACCTTTGCAAATACATGTATATTCCTGTAAATACAAATAATTACCAAAAGCATGCATTGTGTAAAAAAGTAAAAATTAGCATGTTTTTTGTGCAAAAATAAAAGAATAAAGAGATAAAAGAAAAAGAAGGAAATATTTAGAATAAATATTGAGCAACCTAATCCCAAGGGAGGGCTCAGTATGGGCCTGACCGCATAAAAGCCAAAGTAGAGGGAGATAGGGGCTCATGTGTGTAAATATTTTTGTAAATATAATAAATATATTTTCCTCTAAAAATAGAATAAAAGTATCTTGTATATATTGTATATACTTCTAATTATAAAAATCAAAACAAAAATAGAAAAAAAATTTTGAAAAGAAAATAAAAAGAGTCACTTGTGTATATATTCATAATGTACATATTACCACATCCATATTTATTTCACCTTATAAATAAATAAATTAAAATCCCAAAAATTTTGTAAATATTCTATCTTTTATGGTGTAAATAAATAAAATAAAAACAACAAAAATAAAATAAAAAGAACAAAATTAAAATTCAAAATATACCATGTACATAGATGTATATATCTATTTATTTCACTATTATATATAAATAATAAAAATAAAATAAAAATACACTTTTATTCCTAATTTTATACTATAAATAAATAAAATATAAAATAGGAATAAAAATGCATAAAAATAACAAATTAAAAATCAAAAATTAAAAAGACGTATTGTATATATACCTATATATAGCTATATATGTAAATACCTTATTTTTATTTTGAAAAATTAATTAAAAATCACCAAAAATAGAAAAAATTTAAAACAAAAATATTTTATGTTTTAAGTTTTTAATAATTCAGCCATTTGTTATTTTTTAATTGAATTTTCAAATATTTTTGACGTGGCTGATTCTCATTGGTCCACGGGGATGTTGATCGCCCGGTCAACTCCCCCTGTGGACCACTTCCCTTGCGGATCTGGTTCCCGACCCAATTTCTCAACCTTTTAGCGACCAGATCTGATCTTCGTCCACTCAAACCCAGGGCTCTGATTGCCAAGAGAAGATCCATGACCCTCGCGCACACCTCGTTTTAGGGATCCGCCCCTTGGATTGCTCACCCGATCATCATCTTATCGGACTCCTGGGCATATATAGCTTCGCCTCCGGCAGCCCTTTTCTTCATCTTTGGATCATTTGTTTTCCACCCAGTGACCTCCATCGTCTTGGCGAAGGTGACAGCTCGCCCCAGAGGGTGTTGCAGCGAGGAGGGAGCAAGGAGGCCATCGATCCAGCGAGCTTGCGCCGCCTGGAGGTAGCGCCAGAGCCTCGGGCCACGACGTCCCGCGAGGCAAGGACCCAGAGCACCAGCTGCTCATCCCCAGTCGAATCCTCCATCCAGGTAGTTTAGATTCTTTCCCCTTTTCTCTGATTTTGAGTTTCCCCCAATTCTCGTTGTTGCCGTCCTCCTCTGATTCCGGCCACATCCATCTTCGTATCGATCATCGGAATCCCCCATCACGCTCGCCCTTCTCCCGCGCACCTTCTCCGCACCTCCGTTCAACCCAGCTCACACAGGAGCTGGGGTTCGAACCCCTTTGCCGTCGCATCGCCAGGGTTCGCCCGCACCACCGCACCGTTCACCTTCACAGCCGCTTACAGGGTCGAGGCAGTTTGCCCTTGACCCAGGAGCTTTTTGGTGTCATTTTGCAGGTCCCATGAAGGCTATCTGAGGTCTTCCCATTCGAGCATCGGAGCTCCTCCTCCGCTGGGGTCGACCGAGCTCTCCGGAGCTCCGTTGATTCATCGGAGAGGTCCCATAAACGCGGGAGGCTAAGGCGAAGCTTCCTCGATCACCAGAAGCCCCCCGCGGAGACTCGGAGCGCGCGTACTGGGCCGGCGAAGTTCGCCGGCCACTTGTTCTTCGAGGACCTCCAGCAGTCGTCCGATGCACCTCCCGCTCCAGTTCGTATCACAGCCGTCCATTCGAGGAGCCACCAACAGCGTCAGATCTTTGGAGGAGTGTTCTGGACTGTCCGATGGCCGAGGTTTAGCCACAGTGCTTCCCCTCCGTTCGATCCTCCACGTGGCGAGACCCTGACCGTCCGATCAGCCCGAGGAGTTTAATGTTGGAGTGCCACCCGTTCTCGACCGCTCGATCCACAACGTGGCTCGCTTCCAGGCCTCATATATAATAATGGGGTAATTGCTCTTAGGCCCCTCTAGTTTTCGTATTTACCATCTAGTCCTGTAAATATTTTAAAATGTTTATTTCGGTAGGGTAATTTGCATAGTGGACCTCGTCTTTTATGGTATTTGCTTTTATACCCCTGTGTGTTGTGGACACATGAGTCGACACGTGATTTTTGTGGGATATTTGCATTGATGCCCTTGTAGTTCTGGGATGTTAATTAAGGAATGAACACTTTTAGAGAATTGCATTTATACCCCTGTGCGTGGATTTTTAGAACATGTGTTGAAATTCGTGGGTATTTTGCACAAAGGCCCATGGACTTTTAGTACGTGTTACTAATTAGTCCAGGAACCTTATTTTTCTTGCAAATAGGTCCCTGAGTGCCCCAGGTCACGCGCCCCCACACGTGAATCCTTGGGAATTTCGCACCGGACCCCCTGGAACTTGTTTTAATTGCATTTAGGTCCCTGTGTATTGTACCCTTGTGTTTGATTTTAATAAAATAGCAAACTCACTCCAAATTCAATGAAAATTGGATATATGGCTCTTGCCATGGTGTAAAATTTTCTAGAATTTTTGGGTATATTTTTGATTTCATTTACTATTTTTAAAAATTAAAAAACATGCATTTTCTTTACTGTATGATTTAAAAATTCACAAAAAAAATATTAAAACCCATCTAAAAATTATAAAAAATTCTCTACTGTGTGATTTGTCTTGCTCGATTTTCTGACCAAATTTGGTCATTTTTCATCATATAACACTCATAAAAATTGAAAAACACTTAAAACCTTATAAAAATTCTAATAATTATTTTAAAAATCCAAAAACAATAATTCTAGTGCCCAAATTTTCCTTAAACGTTCTGATATATAGGAAAATTAACTCCAGGAGCTGAATAAGTCTTTTTGCATTTTTAATTGGCCTTTTACTCCTAACTGGACAGTACCTCCAGTTCCTTGCCTTGTTTATTTTTAGAAGATTAATTAAACATCAGAAAAATCCCAAAAATTCACTAAAAATCGTAAAAAAAATAAAACACACAAAAACATTTTTATTTGAATTTTTGATTGATTTTTGATGCATTAAATAATTGGTTGAAGTTGGTTGTTTTACTTGTTTGCCTTATTTTGTTAAATAATTCAAAATCCAAAAAAAATATAAAACCTAAAAACCCACCAAAAATAGTTTCTTTTTATTTTTATTCTTTTTTTTGACTACTTCGTAGGCCGCAAGGCCATCACGTGCTCCTTGTGTTCGACCTTGGTCGCTATACCGTGTTAATATACTAGCGAGACCGCTATTTGTGCTTGATTGATTTTTCTCCGATTTGGTGGTCTGTTTTTCTTGATTGACACTGCTTGGTTACTCGGGTCGCAACGACCCTTGATTACCTTTTACCTGAGTGATCAGGTGTGTCATCAACCACGCTTGTTGAAGTCATTGCAACTGAAAACGAGTCTCTACTTGGAGAACTCTGGTCCACAGTAATAATGTGTACAACTGCTCCATCTCTAAAAGGGGACGAACTGAAAAAGTCACGGAGACAATCCTCATTGGAGTCCACAGTCATTGGAGAATGGAGTCTGAAAATGTCATCGTTAGAGAACTGAGTCTCTCACATATTGGCTCAGAGAATGAGATCTCTACTATGGAGTTCCTGTGAAACCACACAGAAAACCCTAGCGCACATGGCAAAGAAAATGGGATCTCTACTCTGGAGAATCTGAATTGGAATCATCATGGACGTAGAACTCTACACAATACTCCCCCTTTCTCCAATACTTGTCGAAAAAATAGTGACATCGACAAAGTTGGGAGAAGACAATAAATGTGGGGAAGAAACAAACATGCATAAGCCGATCTTAATTTTTTTTCCAGTTTTTTAGCTCATTATTTTCGGCTGTAATATTTTTTATTTAACTGACTCTTCCATTTTTAAAAATAAGCTGTTCTTGATTTTTTTCTCTTTTTTTTCGTGGCGTTAAAGGAAATCTCTTTTTTAAACAAAGAAACTTGGCCCACTTGGGTCCAAAGATAATGGCCCAAACAATGGGCTCTCTCTCTCTTTCTTTTCTCTCTCCTTTCTCTTCTTTTTTTCATTTGGGATGAATTGCAGCAAGCCCCTTTTTTAAAGAGCAGCAACCCATTCGACGTGCTCTCTCTTCTCCCCCCCTTTTTTCTCACATTTTTTTCTTTTTTGGCTTACTTGGGCTTACAATAAAAACATCTTAAAAAGTAAATGACCCTAGCTTATTAGGGTTCCCCAACTGGGAACCCTTTCTCAATAAAGCGTCACCCCCCGATGGGGCCTTATGCTGGAGATGACGGTTATGTGGCTCACTGGAGAAGGAGTTGCCACCGCCGCCCGTGGAGCACAATTCGACTCCTGTGATGGAGTTGACGGGGAGGGGAGGCTAGTTGTTGGAGCACTCCACACAATAAAATAAGAGTCTTGGAGGAGGTGGGGTGCCGCCTCTCCATCGCACCTGGAAACCGCCACTGTTGTTGTTGTTTCTAGTCATCGGAGATGGAGCCATCTGGAGATGATTGCAACTTGGAGCAATGCCATGGGGATTCATTTCGGCAGCGGGTGCCTCCTAAAATGTGTTTCCACAAAGGAACCCTAGATTCTAAAGATCGCATTGTGAAAACCATAGATTGACATCAAATTTGGAGGGGTGCCCTGATGCATCCATGGAAGGCTGTATCCCGATATATCGACGATATATCGGTATCGACAGGTCACCGATATACCGCCGATATGTCCGATATCGGGTATCGACACGCAAAAAAAGGCAAGCTGAATCCCGATGTCGGCGATATGGCGCCGATATATCGGCGATATATCGGTATCAACATGGTACCGATATCGATACCGATATCGATATGTCCATCTGGATGCATCACAACAGGGGAAAAGATGCATAGAACCAAAGATACGTGGCGATCACCGCAACCACATGGAGAGCACTGCCTTGGATAATTGACGTGATCTGGAACAATGATCCTGGAGGCCACTATCTGAAACTCAAGATGTAGAAATTTCCTGAGATTGAACCCTGGTAGAGAATTTAGGGTTTTTCAAGAAACCCTTAGAATTGCATCTCTGATATCGATCATGAACTTGGCTGATAAAGAATAATCTCCAAATATAATTCTTTAAGAACATAATTAGGGTTTCAATAGAAATCCTATAATAGAATCTCGAATCTAAAAAAACGAACATGAAATCGTCGAGAATAAAACTCGCTATGATACCATGATAGAAAATAAACATGTGGCTATGATACCGAAATGGCAGAAATATAGAGGGTCATGTCAATTCAAAAGGCAGATCATCAGTCGATGAGTTGACCGCTCAAGATATTAATTAAAGTCAACAATTAATCCATAATATAAATCAAACAATGAAAAATACGATGTGGAGTTAAAATTTATTATGACTCTACAAATGTGTGTATAGGTGTAAGTATGCGTAGAGTGTCAAACACAGAGAGAAAACTAAATAGATCGGGAAATGAAATCCGAAATTTGTGTGCCTCTTATCTATGTGCTTCTGTGTGAGTATTAATTTTTTTATGGATTTTATTTTTATATATTTTTATTTTTAATTATTTTTAATTTTTAATTTTAAATTTTCTTTTTGCACTTTTTTCTTTTTATTTCCTTTTTCTTTTAAATAAGTATTATAAGAATCTATAAGGCTATATATACAATATGAGGTAAAGTAATTATAAATAGGAATAAAAATAACCAAAGTATAGAAAATAAATTATTTTGGGATTTTAAATGTTTTTTACTAGTTTTATACTTTTTAGATAAGTTTGCTAATTTTCATATATTTTTAAAGTAAAAAATATCCCAAAACAGGGATTAAATGAATATGTCGAAATATTTTTTGGAAATTAAAAATAGCAAAAATATCTAAAATTTCACAAATCAGTTTTAATATAAAATACATAATAGAAGGAAAATTATAGAACGCAAATAACTATTTTTGGGGTTTTGGAGTTTTTTTATCTTTTTATAAAGGATTTTGGAGATTTTTAATTTTTTTATCTTTTTTGTTTTTCTATTTTTAGGGATTTTTATGTTATAGCTGGAAAATATTGAAATAAATAAGATATATTTTTTGTTATTTTTCAAAATATTTTTATTTTTTGGTATTTTATAATTCAAACAAGACCAAAAACGCGCTCTTTTGATTTTGAATAAATATTTAAATGCCTAAAAAGGAAAATAAAAAATATAACGTGAATCTAGATTCTTGTTGGTACTTACCTCTATCTTTTAGACCTTTCATAGTATGGATGTTAATTTTAATAAATATAAAATATCCACAAAATTTATTGAACTGACTAGGTCATTTTTGCAATTGAGATAAAGTGCGATGTTGTTTCAGCAAAATACCTGAAAGTTTTATACTAACATTTTAAAGTTCATGGATTATAACGAAATACAAAATCCAATAAGGGTATCTCTGCAAAATGGCCACTCACGTGGACCGCACGTGAGGTGACCTGGCATGGATCCAAAGACAATATAAAGCAAAGATAGGGGGTTCCTTGCAATTTTTATACAAAGTTTTAAACTACAAATATAAATTATTGGGCTAAAATTAAATACGATAAAATCGTGGGGGGGAGGTTTGTAAGTTACCCCCACTAGGCGTTCCATCGTGCATCCGAGGATGATTGACTCGATACGTGACGTCTTCTAACTGCACGATGACGCTTCGGCATCCAAGGGCATGGATTAGGTCCAGGGATGGATCTAACGGTTTTGGGGAAGCTCGATCAGATGATGACTTCTATATTTGGAAGGTGGGGGAAGATTAGGCGGCTGCCAATGCATCTGCAAGAACTGAGGATGAACTCACCTCCAACGAGTTTGGAATCGACGATGCTCGAGCCTCCGGTCACCTATGCCATCGTTGGAGCTCTCTACGTGTTGCGATGTCCTGCTCAAGCTCCGGAGGTCACAAAAATCTCTGGGCACTACCAATCGAGCCTCTGGAACTCGTCCTCCGGAGGACCTAGGGAGGTATCTTTGACAAATCGAACCCTCAATTGGGGTCTACATATCATCCAATATGCACAAACAAAGTCATGGATCGAGAACAAAGTGCCTCAACTCGATTAGGCATGGAACGAGGACGAGATGGACGGAGGCGGCGAGGTCTCCGATGAGGGTGGAGGAGTAGACCTTGAGTGACCAGATCGAGGGTTGATCTGGGTGGATAGGTGGTGGAACACAATGGAGAATCGAAGGGGAAGAAAGTAGGATGGCAATGGGTGTCAGAGACAAGATGAAACGACGAGGGACGTTGGCCAGAGCTTGAGAGCACCGTCGAAGTTTGATCTAAAGACAAGGCTAAACAATAATTAAATGACTAAATAAAATGCATAAGCACAATCGTACGAACTGTAGCTATCTAAAGAGCAGAGAAAAATACCTTGAGCGGTTGTGGGCCACGAGATGGACTTCACAACAACGGAGCACCGTTGATATGATGGAGATCACCTCTATGCCTCTCTCGACCTAGCCAAATGATGGGCGAGAAACTGATCATGTTCTCGAGCCTTGGAACGCAAAAGGAAGGAGGGGAAATGGGCCAAGAGGATTCAAAACTCAAATGAAGGTGGAACTCAAGTATATGGACATGGGTTACTTTATCAAGGTGAACAGCTCGTTGCGTCAATGCAATCGTTGAGGAAATTATCTGATGTGATGGAGCTGAGATCGAGGATAAAAAACGGAGAATGATTCTCTCCAAAAGGATGCAAGGTGTGAGCTACAAAAATAGGAGAGGGAGAGGGTCAAATAAGGTCTGATAGGGCTATTCTCTGGGGAGAAGAGTTGACCAGGGTCAACACTTGATTTCCCCTAGTCGGTCCACGTGGACCAACTAGAAAAAAGGCAAGACAAAAATATTAATAAATTCATTAGTAAATAGTAGATGTTTCTATTGAATTAAAGTTATAAAATAAAAATGTTTATTGTTTTTTGTAGTATTTTAATATGATTTTTATTTGTTTTTGTGAGCTTATTATTTATTACCAGTTGATTTTTAGGGTTTCATTTATAGGTAAATTTACATATTTTTGAGTATTTTATTTTTATTTTGTAATTTTCATTTTGTTATTTTATTTTGTTATTTTATAAATTTATAACTTATTTTTATACACGTGAATATATTTTTTTGTTATATTTTTATGATATAATAATTACACTTGAATAATATATATATATACTTATTATGTTTGTATGAGTATATTTATTTCATCTATATATTTTTATACACTATTTTATTTTGGTGTTTTAATTATTGTTTTATTCTATTCTAAATATGTACAAATACTGTAAATAATATTTACAAAATTATAAAATTATAAAATTATAAAAATAGTAAGGAATAATTAAAATGAATATTTTATTCATGTGAACTATACAATAGGGGTACAAAACCTAACTTTTGCATAACAACTTGAAATTAAATGAAACCACTTCATTAAATATATTGTTAAAAGTTGTATAAAATTGAAGGTGATTTTGATACATTTTGAGTTCATATGGAGGAGATGTGGGCCTCGGAAGTTTGAGTTTTGGATTTTTATTCGAAGTATAAAAAAATACTTTGTATATTATTTTTGTGTGAAAGCAATTTGTATTTTTATCTGTATTTTTATCTACAACCTTTATGTGCAAATTTTTTTTATTTGAGGTATAGATAAAAGAAAATAAAATAGGTCCTAAAAATGGGCTTATATATGAATAAAAGAATGAGAATTTTATTGGATTTTCGGCCCTTATCCCCCCTACTTTATTCCTTGTCGACCCAGTCATCAAGGTGCCTAGGTCTCGATGTTTAGGGTCATAAAATACGTTTGGCATTTTATTCGTTTTCTTTTTCTTTCTTTATTATATAATTTTAGCATTGAAAATAATATTTCATATACAATAAATGAAATAAATAATGAATATTTATTTGTACATAATAATGTTATTTACATGCATTTTGCTAGGGATTTTAAGGCCAAGATGACAGAATAAAGGTGTTGAAATCAATATCCATCAGATACCATGTTAGAAAATATAATGTGGAAGCGTGTCATAGAAAAAGATTAAACATTGAGGACCATGTGGATTTTACGTGAAACCCTACTCCATAAGGAGCGGAATGAGACCACGAGAGAATGCCTCGAAGAACTTTTTATGCATTACACTTTCTCATTGATACATGAGGTATAGGGCATCTTATATAGCCTCTATGGAGCCTCAAAGTCCCACCACTAGCAGATGTGGGACTATACTCTTGTATGTGGTAAATGGATCTTAGAAGGATCCATTTACCCATCTTACATATGACACATGTACTCCAACAAGTATGTATGAAAAATTTCAACAGATATAATTAATAAATCGGTTTAAAAATATTTTGCAAAATGATTTGAATATTGGTTGTAAAAAGGCTTGAAAAATCTTTTGAAAAACTATTTGGAGATTTTTTTTGTGAAATGTTCAAGCCGTTGTAAAAATCTTTTGTAAATTTATGTAAAATTTTGTTTCATTAGTTTGAATATTTTTTTGAAATTTCAGTTTGCATATGATCTGGAAAAAGATTGCAATAATCTTTTTAAAAAATCTGTCGCGACCCCGATTCCCGGGCCGTTGGATCCTCCCATATCCGGATGTGGTTACTCAGCAATAATTTATTGAGCAATCACAACTAACATTCAGAAACGGGCTACAAATAAAATACTCAAAAGAAAGTATTTCAACACTTTTCCATTCATAAAATAAAGTTCAGATAATACACTGTTAGGGATGAAAACGGATACGGATATGTCCGGATATCCGCTTTACCGTATTCGAATAATTACCGAATACGGATATCCGTATTCGACTTTCAATCGAATCCGAATCCGAATCGGATATTGGAATTAAAAAAAATCCGAATACGGATACGGAATTCCCTCAAAATTTCGGATCCGGATCCGGATATCCGGACTAATTGTATTTAAACTATTATCATTCCTTTCCGAATTGGCTTCAATTCCGATGAAAAGATAAGGGGATGCGTGAGACCGTCAGTTGAAATTGCCATTATCATGTTCATAAATGTAAAGTACTAAAAGCATTGGCCCATTACCTAATCAAACATTTAAACCTCCAATTAATTTTAATACTTTCTATATTCACAGTAGCGCCATCTCACAAATCATGAATTCACGTTCCCGATTCCCAACTCGCAAGTTCCGAATTCTGGCGTCGTTTGCACCATCCTGCACTTGACGTTTCGACAGCTCCACTCCCCAAATCCAGTCCTCTTTCTCAAGTAGCAGACTCCATGGTCGCAGTCTTTTTCCCTGGATTATGAAGTGAATGTTGAAAGAAGACTTAGAAGAGACTCCATTGTGGTTCTGTAGTACGACTGTCCGTTAGAGTAAAAAATTCTCATTCATCACGTAGCTCCGAAGTTGAGGACTCGACACCGCTCCGGCCTCCACTGCATCTTTTTTTCATCCGAATCTCCAGTCTCCACGGTGGAAACGTAACAAGCGGGTATCGACGTTGTCGAATATTTTTTTAATACCTTATTTTTCCAAGTGAAACGTTTGTATTGTTCGTAGCTTGCAACACCACATGTGTTTGATAATATTTGCAATGTAAAAAATTCTAAATTTAGATTTGACAACAACATCATATAAACATTGTTACGACAACAACATCATATAAACATTGTTACTTCATAACTACACGAGAAATTTGGACCATGAAAAATTTAAAAATGAAATTAGTAGATAAATATTTTTGTAACATGGTATGTGTAACTATGTTGTATTAGATTGATTTTGACATGTTATCTACCATTACAAGATCGAAGAATTTCATTGCATCATAAAAAGTATTTTGTAGTATTGTTTTGTATTTTAAATTACTTCTTTTATATGTATGTTAAGGAACAATGTCACAAGGTTTAGCTGGATGTGAAAATACCAACAATGATTTTGAAACACTTAATGTGACTCCAGTTGCCAATTCTACCAATGAAATGTCTGAAAGTAATGAAACTGATAAAGTTGAAGAAAAAGGTAGAAAAAGAAAAAAGAAAACTTCTGAATTATGGACAAAGGGTTATTTCAAGAAACAACTTGTTGTTGAGAAAATCAACGGAATAGAGGTGCAAGTACTTAGGGCAGTTTGCCAGTTTTGTAAAGAGCCTCATGCTTGTGAATCATCTCAAGGGACAACACGATTATGTAATCATTATAATCGATGTCCTAAAAGGAAAAATGAAGACAATCGTCAACAACTTTTGCAAGTGTCACAGAAGGATTCAGCTTCTAATATTTCTGTTTATAAGTTTGATGACGAGCTTAGTCAAAGAAAGTTCGCTGAAATGTTCATTTTGCATGCTTGTCCTTTTGCAATCGCAGACCATGTTGGATTTCGAGATTTTATCAAATCAATAAATCCATCTTTTCAAAATAAGTCCAGAATCACCGTAAAGAAATTTTGTATCTCTGTTTTTGAGGACAAGAAGAAGAAACTACTTGATGTATTCGAATCACTCCCTTGTAGAGTAAGTCTCACAATGGATAAATGGACATCATGTCAAAACAAAGCTTACTTGTGCATCACAACACATTATCTGGATGATGAGTGGAAATTACAGAAGAGAATCATAAATTTCATGCATGCGGAAGGAAGAGGTACTGGAGATAAGTTGTGCGAACAACTCACGAAGAAAGTTCTTGAATGGAATTTATTTCGTAAGTTGTTTTCACTAACTGTCGATAATGACTCTGCTAATGATGTGGCCATTAAGATCATGAAATTAAATCTTCAAAAGAACCTTGTCATGGGCGGCGAGTTCTTTCATGTGAGATGTGCTGCACATATTATTAATTTAGTTGTACAAGATGGTTTGAAAGAAATCGAGCATGTCATTGATAAAATTAGAGAGACTGTAAAGTTCATCAAAAATTCTCCGCAGCATCAAGAAAAATTTGAAGAAGCAATTATGAAGGTGAATTCTTCTAATGGAAAAACTTTGTCACTTGATGTATCTACACGTTGGAATTCCACATATTTAATGCTCAAATCTGCTCTAGATCATCAAGATGCATTGGCTATATATCATATGTTTGTTCCAAAGTATAATAAATGTCCTTCAGATGAAGATTGGAACCAAGTAAAAAACATTTCAGATTGTCTAAAAATCTTTTATGATGTGACCGAGCTTTTTTCTGGATCAAAGTATCCCACCTCAAATCACTTTTTTGGTGAATTTTGTGAAATCTACATTCAGCTTTTGGATTGGTCTATAGATGTTGATGAGACTATTACTCGAATGGCGGTCAGGATGAAAATGAAGTTCGAAAAATATTGGCAAAAAAACAACTATATGTTGGCGATAGCATGTTTTCTTGATCCAAACTATAAAATGAGGTATATCGAGTTTTATTTTGGACAATTATATGGCGAAAGTGCTTCACATGAGATCGAAAAAGTTTCCTCCATATTAAAGAAGTTGTTTGCTGAGTACTCTTCTTCATGTTCGTCAACTCCGCTGCCTTATAATACTACAACAATGCATAAAAGTAGTGAAAATGATGAATCAGATCAAGGAGAAAGAAAGAGAAGGAAATTTGCCCAATTTTTGAAGCAAAGTACAAAAAATCAGACACAAAAGACAAAATTAGATCGTTATATTGATGATGGGGTAATTGATCCCAATACATGCTCAACAACATTCAATATTCTTCTCTGGTGGAGAGCTAATCAAGGTGCATATCCCATTTTATCAAGGATGGCAAGAGATATTCTGTGTGTTCCTATATCCACTGTTGCATCTGAGTCTGCATTTAGTGATGGAGGAAGAATGGTTGATATATATCGTAGTAGGTTAGCACCAGATACTGTGGAAGCTCTTATGTGTACTCAAGATTGGTTGAAGGCGGCAAGAGGAAGTGAGTTAAATTTTAAATTATCATCAAGTTATTTGAGTTTCTAATATGATTTATATATTATAATTTGATAATATAACACAGGTTCTACATCAACATTGATGGATGATATCACATCTGAATTTGACTTAAATCAAGTACATGGAGAATTATTTATAGATGACATCGGAACATCAACTCAATTTGAAGAGAAATCAATGTTTGATTAATTAGTTCAGGTGAACTATTAAGTAGAAATCAACCACAAGAGAAATCATTTTTTGATATATATTTTATGTTAAGCACTAACTGTGGATTATAAAATATGCAGGGTGTCTTCTAATTGAGGCTGATGAATGACGTTGATCTCATATTGCTCCACATTCTTATTTTCCTGGGACTTATTAGTTTAAGTTATCACTTTTATTCGACATGTTTTATTCAAAAACTTTTGCATTGACTATTAGTATCTTTTTAATTTAGAAGGTTGATATTTGATTTCAAGTATGTAGGTGGTACAACTCTTTGCACATTATCCATATGTATACATTATTAATCTTAAAACTTTTAGAATATTTTCATTTGTATGCAAGTTGATTCAGAAGTGTTCATTTGGATATACGGTTCGTTCTCATTGAAGAAGCTATGTTTCACAGTATTGTATGAAATCATCGTAATTCATATAATATACCCCTTTCAAAATATGTAGATGATCGGTTGATTGCAGGAGTATAGAAAGTGGCATTTGTAGAGTGGATTACTTAACATTCTAGTATGCAGAGGTAGGTCTTTCTTTATAAATACAAGATGTTTCTTCCAATTATTTTTGTTATTTTATCCTTATTTATTAATATTGTAATTTTGTTGACTCGTACTTGATAACAATTGAGTGGTTTGGAGCCATATTTTTAATGGATACTTGATCGTGTTTGTATTGGATATTTATTTTGTCCATATTAGTATTCCCTTCATATTCGTACTCGCTTTTTATTCGACCCGTATTCGTATTCGATGAATATTCGATCCGAATTCGTATCCGATGAATATTCGATCCGAATCCGTATCCGATGAATATTCGATCCGAATCCGTATCCGATGAATATTCGATCCGAATTCGTATCCGATTATTATTCGGATATGAATTTTAAAATCCATATCCGATAAGTATCCGTATCCGGATTCGAATTCGATTTGGATGAAGCGAATACGGATATGAAAATGGCCATATCCGAACCATATCCGATCCGATTTCATCCCTATACACTGTCCCACTATAACCATTTACATGTACATCAGTTTGAAAGGAAAATATACAAAAGATTACTAATTACCTTAAAAAGTAAAGCTATTGTGGCTGGCTGGATGTCTAGTATGTAAGCTGGATTAATTTTTTTAAGTCCTTGTGATGGCTCACCGATACCTGTTGGGTTTTCCATAAATCATAAGATAAAAATTAACGAATGCTAGAGACCCCGGTTTCCTGGGCCGTCGGATCCTCCCATATCCGGATCTGGTTACTCAGCAATAATTTATTCAGCAATCACAACTAACATTCAGAAATATACTGCAAATAAAAATACTCGGAAGAAAGTATTTCAACACTTTTCCATTCACAAAATAAAGTTTCGAGGATACATTGTCCCAGTATAACCATTACATGTACATCAGCTTGAAAGGAAAATATACAAAAGATTACTAACTACCTTAAAGAGTAAAGCTACTGTGGCTGGCTGGATGACTAGTATGTAAGCCGGATGAATTTTTAAAGTCCTTGCTATGGCTCACCGATACCTGTCGGGTTTTCCATAAATCATAGGATAAAAAATAGCGAATGCTAAGTAACGAAGAAGAGAAAAGCAAATAAATTGTGTAATTTTTTTTCAAAACTTGATATCACAATATTTCATTCCTTTTTATTAATTTAAGTCCTATTCCTTTCTATTCTACATCAGAGATTAGTCCAGGGGAACCCCACCATTCTTGGACTCCGAAGCTGTGGATGCTTCGGGATTGGAGATTGTGTTGATCTTGGTAAGCTTATGCCGCCGCACGTCGCCTCAACCAATCCTCCAATACTACCCTGATAATTTCCTTTTCTTTTATTAAACAGGGTCTCAACCCTCAGCCTGGAAAATCAAATGAGCACACCGTCCTCGAGGACTCGGTTGCTTAAAACCTCAGGCTAATATTTAATCATATAACCTAGCGGCTTTAAATACATGTTATCGTGACCCAGCCGCTATTGAACCACTCGTGCCTCCACATGACACGACCACATCTTCCGTCGTTCCAACCCGAATATATTGGCTCCCGGTACCACGCGTTGCAAAACATTCAATTTGTGCGCACTTATCATAACAGGGCAACCGTGTACCACCTAGGTAGGGAAATGCCAATACGGGGTCCTTCCGACAACCTATAGGTTGCATACCCGACCTGTAGTACTACTCCCAGTTATCCTTATCGTGACACATGATCCTTTTCAGGATCCAACTCAAATCACACCAATTCACATGATGTAATTCTTTCGTTAAGTCTTTGATTTGCATAAACCGTAATACTTGGTATCGACTCACATATATATTATTCATAACCATATGTATACTCCTATTTATGCTTATTTTAACTCCCAAACCCTAACTTTCAGAGCCAACGCATCAATTTGATGTGTAAATCTTATTTTAGTGGGAATTACAAAGCAATTCTTCAGACTTTTTCAAAAATAACCAAAATTAGGGTTCTTCGTAGCAAAGAACACTAAATCAAGAATTTCAATAATTTCGTATGAAAATCCAACAGCAAAAAGAAGGATTTCGTTACCTAATCGAGCTCTCTCTCGTGTATGCAAGGCTTTATCGAGTTTCATTTTTAGAAAGGCTAATTTAAGGCTCCTGAAAAGATCGAATTTCATTTTTCGTATCAAAACGCTAAGAACATGTTAAGAACGTGAAGAACGAACGAAGAACGCGAAAAACGCGAAGAACACGAAGAACGTCAAGAACATATTTTCTCTTAGAAATTCGGCAGAGTTTCCCCTTATATCGGGATATATTTCTCGGAAAATTTCGGCAGAATTTCCCCTTATATCGGGATATATTTCTCGGAAAATTTCAGCAGAGTTTCCCCTTATATCGGGACATATTTCTCGGAAAATTTCGGCAGAGTTTCCCCTTATATTGGGACATATTTCAAAATAAAAACGAAAAGAGTTTCCTGTATAAAATCAATCGAGAGGAAAATAACAATGAAACTGAAAGAATATACTCAACAACAAGAGATGAAGAACCGGTAGACACCACACATCTTAGGTGAGTGAACGTGTGACAAATCACAGGGTCACTGACGTGCACAGCCGCCCGCACCTAAGTAGGGTATTACACAGATTTCTCCATCGAAATAACTATAAAAGCATAATACGAAGAATAGAAACATAAACGATGCAGAATCGGTAGACAGCACGCGTCTTAGATGAGTGAACGTGTGACGAATCACAGGGTCACTGACGTGCATAGCCGCCCGCACCTAAGTAGGGTGTTACACAGATTTCTCCTCGAACCACAACAGGAAAACGAATCGGAAAGAAATATGAATCAAAAACAAAACTTGGAAGAACAAGAGTATGAAAGCATGGCTTACGAAGCAACTAAGAGAGGATCATACCTTTCTTCTCCTCGTTCTCCCGGCAGCGCTTCGCTAGCGCTCCTCCCTCGCCTCCCACTCCTCCTCCCAACCTCTCGACCCTAGCCCTTGGGGTGGTGGTAGTGTAAGTTGTAGAGAATGAATGGGTAGGGGGGTCTATTTATAGGCCCCAGAAACCACTAACCATGATAGAAAACCATGGTTTAGACCTTAACCATGGTTTAGCGGCCCATGGTTTTGGCCCATGGTTTTAGCCAAAACTTATCCCAAACTTGGAGCTTAAGTTAGAACATTCTAGAGGATTCTAGATTCGCTAATGACGCTTAATTAACACTAATCGCGATTTAACTTTCGCGGCTTACGCATATCTTTTGTTAACTATTGATTAGTGTTTACTAATGATCATTAGCGGCTTTCAATCGACATTAATTTCTTTAATCATGTTTAATTAGTCTTAATGACAATCATTATGGATTAATGACATCTTAGCCTTCCTTACTTCTCTTTCTTCCGAAATTCATAACAAATCGAAACGAAGTCCGATTCACACGAAACAAATTCTGCCGGTTTCCTCTTTACGAGCCGGATCTTATTATATAGGATCCGAGATATGCCAAGTTCAAGGTTTTACAGAAGAAGAGAAAAGCAAACCAATTGTGTATTTTTTCAAAATTTGATATCAAAAAAAAATTATTCCTTCTCATTAATTTAAGTCCTATTCCTTTCTATTCCACATCAGGGATTAGTCCAGGAGAACCCCGCCATTCTTGGACTCCGAAGCTGTGGACCCTTTAGGATTGGAGATTGTGTTGATCTTGGTAAGTTATGCCATCGCACGTCGCCTCAACCAATCCTCTAATACTACTATGACAATTTCTTTTTTTTATTAAACAGGGTCTCATCCCTCAGCCTGGAAAATCAAATGAGCACACCGTCCTCGAGGACTCGGTTGCTTAAAATCTCATGCTAACATTTAATCATATAACACAGTGGCTTTAAATACATGATATCATGACCCGGCCGCTATTGAACTACCGTGCCTCCATATGGCACGACCACATCTTCCGTCGTTCAACCCGACGATATTGGCTCCCAGTACCATGCGTTGCAAAACATTCATTTTGTGCGCACTTATCATAACAGGGCAACCGTGTACCACTTAGGTAGGAAAACGCCAATACGGTTTCCTTCCGACAAACCTACAGGTTGCATGCCCGACATGTAGTTCTACTCCCAGTCATCCTTAACGTGACGCACAATCCTTTTTCAGAATCTAACTCGAACCACATAAATTCCTATGATGTAATTCTTTCGTTAAGTCTTCGATTTGCATAATCAACAACACTTAATATATACTCACATATATATTATTCATAACCATATATATACTCTTATTTATGCCTATTTTAACTCACAAACCCTAACTTTTGGAGCCAACGCATCAATTTGATGCGTAAACCTTATTTTAGTGGGAATCACAAAGCAATTCTTCAGAGTTTTTCAAAAATAGCCAAAATTAGAGTTCTTCATAACAAAGAACACAAGATCAAGAATTTCAATAATTTCGTATGAAAACCCAACAACAAAAGGAAGGATTTCGTTACCTAATCGATCTCTCTCGTGTATGCAAGGCTTTATCGTGTTTCATTTTTAGAAAGGCTATTTTAATGCTCATGAAAAGATCGAATTTCATTTTCGTATCAAAAATGCTAAGAACGTGTCAACGTGAAGAACGAAGAAGAACGTGAAGAACACAAAGAACATATTTTCTCTTAAAATTTCGGCAGAGTTTCCCCTTATATCGGGACATATTTCTCGGAAAAGTTCAGCAGAGTTTCCCCTTATATCGGGACATATTTCTCGGAAAATTTCGGCAGAGTTTTCCCTTATATCGGGACATATTTCAAAATAAAAACGAAAAGAGTTTCCTCTATAAAATCAATCGAGAGGAAAATAACAACGAAACTGAAAGAATGTACTCAAATAGCAAGAGATGAAGAATCGGTAGACACCACGCATCTTAGGTGAGTGAACGAGTGCCGAATCACAGGGTCATTGATGTGCATAGCCGCCCACACCTATGTAGGGTATTACACAGATTTCTCCTTCAAAATAATTATAAAAGCACAAAAAAAGAATAGAAATATAAACGATGGAGAATTGGTAGACACCATGCGTCTTAGATGAGTGAACGTGTAACGAATCACAGGGTCACTGACGTGCATAGCCGCCCGCACCTAAGTAGGGTATTACACAGATTTCTCCATCAAAATAATTATAAAAGCACAATAAAAAGAACAGAAACATAAACGACGGAGAATCGATAGACACCACGCGTCTTAGATGAGTGAACGTGTGATGAATCACAAGGTCACTGACGTGCATAGCCGCCCGCACCTAAGTAGGGTGTTACACAAATTTCTCCTCGAACACAATAGGAAAACGAATCGGAAAGAAAGATGAATCAAGAACAAAACTTGGAAGAATAAGAGGATGAATTGAAAGCCTAGATTACGAAGCAAACTAAAAGAGGATCGTACCTTTCTCCTCCTCGTTCTCCCGGCAGCACTTCGCTAGTGCTCCTCCCTTGCCTCCCACTCCTCCTCTCGACCTCTTGAGCCTAGCCCTTGGGGTGGTGATGGTAGTGGAAGTCGTAGAGAATGAATGGGTAAGGGGGTCTATTTATAGGCCCCAGAAAACCACTAACCATGGTTAGAAAACCATGGTTTAGCGGCCCATGGTTTTGGCCCATAGTTTTAGCCAAAACTTATCCCAAACTTGGGGCTTAATTAGAACAATCCAGAGGATTCTAGATTCGCTAATGACGTTTAATTAACACTAATCGTGATTAACTTTCACTAATCGCGATTTAGCTTTCGTGGTTTACGCTTATCTTTTGCTAACTATTGATTAGTGTTTGCTAATGATCATTAGCGGTTTTCAATCCGTCATTAGTTTCTTTAATCATGTTTAATTTGTCTCAATGACAGTCATTATGGGTTAATGACATCTTAGCCTTCCTTACTTCTCTTTCTTCCGAAATCATAACAATTCGAAATGAAGTTCGATTCACATGGAACAAATTTCGTTGGTTTTCTCTTGACGAGCCGGATCTTATTATATAGGATCCGAGATATGCCAAGTTCAAGGCTTTACAAAATCCATCTATACTATTTGAAAAATCTTTGCAAATGATATTCAAATTTTGTAAATGTTTGCAAAATTGTTTGTAAAAGTTATTGAAAAATAAGCTTTCAGTATTTTTTTATGAAAATCTCTTTCAAAAAATATTTTGAGAACCTTGTACGTAATTACGAGAAATAATAACCCAGACACGAGTTCGTGTATACATAACCATTGCAGAAAAGTTTGTAAATAACAACTAACCTCTGTTAATTCCTAGTGTAAAGCCTTCACCCAATTCTTGTAAATATACACCCACAGCCGTGTAAATATTTGTATGTTCCAAGTACTAAAATTTATAAAAAACACCATGAAATTTTGAAAATATTTAAACAATCCCTAAAAATTTCAAAAATATCAAAACTCATAATTTTTTGCACAAAAAATTGCGAAAATTATTCAAATTCCATAAAAAAATTCAAAATCATAAATTGCTTCACAAAAATACCTTTCTTGCATTGTGCATTGCATTTGCATTTTCAGAATAATCAAGATAGTTGATCAAGTATAACATAAAGAATGAAGATTAGAGCTTGGTCTAAACCTTAATCCATTTAATTTCATAGGAGCCCGTAAATGAATCTCCATTTCATCACCTTTATCCTTTCATTTTAACCTAAAAACCATGTTTAAATGCATACACATAATATTAATTTGTACAGAATAATACTTAATAATTAACGTAAAATACTATATAAAATACTGCATAATATATTGTATTTAAAAACAACATAAAAGAATAAAGGAAGAAAAGAAAAAGAATGAAGTGTCAAATGAACTAAGTGACCCTAGACCCCGAGAACCAGCCATCGTGTGATTTGGTCGACAATGAGTAAAATATGGTGGAATAGGGCAACCAATTGTACAGAGAAAAACATCGCCTAAAAATCGTAATTTATAGTCCAATAATTACATGTTGGGACCTATTTTATATTCCATTATTTGTCTATCAAATCAATAAACTTTGAGCTTGAATATTGTACATAAAATTACAAAGGAAAATATATATTTCATTCAAAAATAATGCACAATGTGCCCGAGACATGCATAATAAAAAATTCATAGAGAAAACTTTATAGACCCGCGTCTTCTCGGTACAGATAAAAAATTAACGAAGTCGCTGTTGTTTTCCACAAAAGTAAATTATTTAATTAATGAAGGCAGTTTCATTCAATTTGGAGTTAAGATGCAAAAGTTGGCTTTTATGCCCTCATTATGCAATATACTTGTATAAAATAAAAAATATATTTATTCATTATATCTGCAGGTTTCTTATATTTTTAGATACTTGTACATATTATTTGAAATATATACAAATGATACAAATAAAATAAAATCATTAAAATATATTTAAATAAATAACATACTTTAGTATATGGATGACTTATACATGTAAAGTGCATATGTAATAAATATACCTAATTATTCAAGTATATAAATAAACTCAAAAAAGGAAGTAAAAATATGCACATATGTACTTAAATAAGTTATAAATATACAAATTAATGTACAAAATAATAAACTATGTAATATTGAATAAAAATAAAATAAGCTAAGTATGTGTATGTATACCTATATACACATATAAATGTTATCGTATAATAAAATGTATTGTAAAAGTAAATAAAAATCATAATTAAATACTATGGAAAAAATACAAATGTCTTGTATGTTTTAATAAAAAATAATAAAACCATCTATTAATTTTAATTGGATTAAGAAATAATTTATTCCATTCATTTTCCTGGTTGGTCCATGTGGACCATCCTGGAACCGACCTTCGTTGACCCAAGTCAACTGTACAACCCCCACCCCCTTCCGTTATAACACATGAATGACTGATTTTCTCCAAAATTTTGGCACTCCTTCATGACACCTTCTCCCTCAAGACCTTCACCCTCATGTAGCCTACTCGCCCTCTCCCTCGCCCACTTCATAGACTCCAACAACCCTCCATCTTCCCCACGCAACTGCTCCGCCCTTTTATCCAAGACCTCATCCTATAATTCGGACCTCCATCACTCCTTTCTCTTCTTGATCTTTCCTTCTTATTCGTAATCCCAACGGACTACCTCGGTCGAGTATTGGTGACGGCAGGACACTCCCCAACCCATTAGCATGGACGAGGAGGAGAGGAAAGGGTCCCCTTGACTAGAGTATTGCCTCCGCCTCGACCCTTTGCTCCCAAGTCTCTTGACCTGGTTTGAGCTGTTCTTTTTTGCATTCTAGGTAATCTTTTATTCCACATTTTATTTTTCATATTTGTTTCCTGTCATTTTCCTTCTGTAATAGAGTAGAATTTAGGATTAAAGTCTGCCGGAGCTAGTACTTCGACCATTGTTTTCACTGTGCCGCACACCCATTTAGACTATACATTTCGTCACCGTATCTTTCCCTTCACGCTCTCCATGAGCCAGACTCGACCATACACCTCGATTTGATCAGGGTCGAGTCTTGGGTGTCCCCCTCCATCGCATCGCCAAGGATCCACGCCTCGATGCATCAATCATCCATTTCGCCCAATAACGAGTCGAGACAGTTTGTCCTCGACCCCTTGCCATTTTCGTGTAGGTCTTGTGCTGGAAGGAGCCCTTCATGGGTGTTATCTGAACTGCGTGGAGTGGCACAGGAACCTCGAACTCGTACACATCTCCAGGACCCCATCGATGGATTCTGGACCACTTGGAGACCCTCGGTAGTTGTGGAACCTTCATATGAACTTTTGGAGTATCTCAACAACCCGGGAGATAGCCGAACAACGGAGATCCATATGTGGTAAGCTTGCCCATGCTGGGATTCTTCCCTATTCTTCCCGGTATCCTCTCCATCGTCCATTAGGAGTGCATCCCAATCCCCAGTAGCAACTGCTTGATCTCGAGCCCCAACCATTGTCACATATGGGCTCGAACTGCTCTCAAGTATCCATCGCTGAACCATCATTGTCAAATGTCAACCATTGAATCACGTAAGTGAAGCACATTGCATCGTTGGAACGCACACAAGTTTGGGATAACGTGCACTTGATACCCACATTTTTGTATATTGTATGGCCTTGTAAATATAATTTATAATTTAAAAGTTCTGTAACAACCGTAAGTGGACCCCTTCCTTTATTGTATGTCTTTTCGGTCCTCACCAGCTTAGCTCACGTGGTCCCCCACGTGAGCTGGGCAAATTTCATCTGACCCCGACCAAGTTTTGTATTCCATTTTAATTTATTAAATATATAATTAAGTTCAAAACTTTAGGTATTTTTGCACAACACCCCATGTAATTTATTTATATTGCAAAAATAACCCATACTAGTATTGTTATTAAATTGCTGCCTTTTATTTTTTTAATTAAATAACTCATGTACATGTAAAAAATGGAAAATCTTAGTATATGTCTCATCTGATTATTGTTCACACCACATTTTCCTTTTAGCATTTTACCTGTTTTTTTTCCATTTATTAAAAATAAAAAAGAGCATATTCATTCCCTATTTAGATATAAAAATTAAATATTTTATAAAACCTTCTATAAAAAATCTAAAAAAATGATATATTACTATATAATATCACACCAGACCAAAAAATCATAAAAATACAAAAAGAAAATCCTAAAATTGAAAAATTCCTTCTAACCCTGTAAAATTTGCAAAAACTATATAAAATAAAAAATAGTTATGTGTATATATTTTTTTATCTACACCATATAGTATATATTTAAAATAGTTTGGATAAATTTTGAACTTATTCCTATTTTTAAATCTTAAAACAATGTGGTTTATTAATTAACTACATGTTTTGGAGTATTCCATACTTAAAAAATACATAAAAAACAGTAAAAAGTACCTTCAAAATCGCAAAAATCGTGAAAAATATGAAAAAAAAGATAAAATCAATTTATTTTAGAAATTTTAGCCATTTATATGTATATTTATAAATATAAAATCCTATATAGACTATAAATACATATATACACTCATATACTTATTATTATAATTATTATTGTAAAACATATAAATATATTTAATACCTTTAGAAAATAAGAAGTTTGTACGGTAAATATGTACATATATTATACATTATATATAGTACCTATAGTGTACATATAATAATATATATAGCTATACATATACTTATCGTATATTCTAAAAGCAAAAGGAAATAAAAAAAATCAGAAAAATAAAAAGAGAATAAAAAAGTATAAAATTAAGAATAAAAATTAAACAAAATTAAAAATCCATGAAAATTAATATACTTAAAAACTCGCAAAAATGAAAAAAAATCAGGAAAACATTTGTTGTTTGTTTTTGCAACCAATAATTACTCGCCTATCCATGAATTTGCTCTCCATGGTTTGACACACTCCACTTATTCACTATACGCATATTTTGTAGAGTTGAAATAAAAATAAGTTTTGACTCACACATTTTATAGATTTATCTTAGATTTGTGGGTTGATTGTTTGTTTGATTTGGTTGTTGACGGACTGAGTGCCGAGAGAGCAGTTGATATAACGATTGTCGGATTCGACTTGTCGACTACCGCAAGACCCTATGAGGCCATACGTCAGGCGCCTCTTAATAAACTGTCAACAAAGTGGTGCCATTTCCAGAGAGCAATGAATATGATAGGTTTTTAGTGTAAATATTCATCTGAATATTTTCCTGTCTCTTGTTTTTTTATAAATGATTATTTATTTGCTTCTGATCATTCTTCTTTGTTAAATTTCTTATGAGGGACTGGTGACGAAGGCGAATTCTTAAGAAGCATGTGCACCCGAGTTGCGAGGAGATTAAGCAAATCGAAGAGAGCAAGAAAGAGAGAAAGAGAGAGTAAAGCACGAAGTCTTCAACATAAATTTTTTCTTTTATTTGTGTGAGAGAGACATTTATTTTCACGATTTATTTGTAATAATACATGTACTTATATTCGAACACTTCACACTCCGAGGTCCATTGCTCGGGTGATTGTTCACCTTAGGGCCTCGTCGATTTTTTGCGTTTTTCTTGCATTCTCTATTTATTCTCCCGATTTTCCCACTATTTTTTATTTTTTTCCTCATTTTGAGTTCTCCACCTCATTTTTATTATTTTTATGTGATCGACCCTTTAGATTTAGGACTTGCTTGTTCGAGTAAATTAGGTTCAAACACTTTACAACTTCATGCACACGTAGATACTAAGGTGAGAATTCCACCTTAGTGTCAACTTGCACAATTTTTCTGTCCTCTCTCAGTTTTATCTCACATAGATAAAAAAATCGTTAGATGAAATATTTTTTAAAAATGCTCAAAAAAGTGAATAAAAAATTTAAACAAGGAAACTGTTTAATAATTTTGACCTAAATTAAAATTCATAATGAACCATCATTTTTCGGGAATCATAAAGCCCACGTCATCGATAGATATGATAATACAAATTAAATCATTCATTGTCACATGTCAATTCTGTTGCGGTGCAAATTTAAGATTTTTACATGATGATCCATAAAATGATTCACTAACATTTAAAACTGAGTATCATAAACGTTTTCATTTAAATTTACCCACATATCTCACCCCCTCATTACCGGACTTAAACAAAATTTACTTATCCCACTTTCATTTCGTGACTCATGAAATACATTTTGGAGATGAATTGTCAATTATGCAAGATGTTGAAATAGACACATTTTCTAATTATCTATTTCTCGTATATATCTATTTAATTAAAATTATGTTCAATAATTATGTAATAAAAAATCCACCCATATGATGTCATGTAGGTATTTCTTCTTGACCCTTTTCATCAACTTTTAGAGCGTGTTTGGTAGCTCGTTTGGGTTGAGTTGATGTATCCTCTGGTTGATAGGGTTGAATTGATAAATGCAATGTATTACTAATTACGTGTTATATTAATTTTTAAATAATTACAATATATTTTTATATTATTTTTATTTAAATATAATAAAAAATATTATACCAAAGAAATTGCATGATATATACGACTAATTCCAATAAGAAATAATATACCACCAATCTCAAATCCCCTTCACAGCCTCCACCCGAACAATCCCTTCCCTCCACTCCCCCCTCCCTGCAAAACCCCTTCCCTCCCATGGCTTCCGCGCCACTCCCCTCCCCCCTCACCTGCAGTCCCTTCCCATCCCATCTCCACACGTCCACACTCCTCCTTCCCCGGCGCCGCCTTCCTCCTCCCCTCTCATTCCCCTTCCCCCGCTTCCCCCTCCCCACCCCCCAACCCCCGCCCCCCGACGACCGCCGCCTCCCCATCGGTGACTGCCTCGTCTTCGACGAAGACGCGTTCGACTCCCCCGACGACCCCTCCCCGACGTACTATGACGCTCCCACACGGCCTGAAAGCCTCGTGCCAGAGAATTGGCGCCAAGCCGTTGCCGAGATCAACATTGACAAGAAGGAGCGCCGCAGGCTCGTGCACCAGCTCAAGTTCGGCAGCAGGATCGAGCGCAGGGGAAGGGGAAGTGACAGTCCCCCGGCAGTTCTGAAGTCAGAGGAATATCTGGCTTTCAGGGAGAAGAAATTGCAGCAGTTGAGGCCCGTGGTTCTTGACGATCCTGTGGAGTTTGCAGAGGCGCCGAGGAGGGAAGAGAGCTTTGAAGCTGATGGGAGGGGATCCTCGGCAGAGAGGGCAGCCCCGAGGAACCCGAGAAAGGGTTTAGAGGGGAGGAGCCTGGAGAGTATCAGTGAGTACTTTAGTAGCGGGGATTATGTGCCTGGAGGCGGTGATGATGATGACAAGAAGCCTAGAGGTATGTGATATATTCAATCATTTTGAGTGCCCTTTTGTTTCCAGAATTGTGAATGCTTGTTATAGTTTTCTACACGAACTGCGGCTGGTTCTTTGTTTGGTCTGTGAATGAAGGCACATATTTGCGCTTATTCTAATGTCTATGTTTGGTTCATAAAAATGAGTTGGGAACGAGAGATAGTCATCGTGCAAGTTGTGTTTAATACAAAAAGTAAGGGACAATGGCCTGGCAAGCCTCATACCATCAGAGATCGAATTGCCAAGATCTGTGACAGGGAGGTGGATTTTGTTACAGTGCGCTACTGGGATTTGGCGTGCCGGATGCAGGTTAGGGGGGTTGTTTTATTAATGATTCTAATTCCCAAGGCAGCCATAGTTATAAAGGATTGAGATTGTCTTACGGATGACTTTGAATCTTTGGCCCAAAAAGATTTCTGTATGCCAACATGCTTGAATTTGAATATATGTGATGAATTCATAATTATTAGACCTGTCTGTTACTAAGTACAGGAAGGATGATCAAGCTGTATGCATATAATAAACACCTGTCACATGTGGATATAGTTACACAACTATAAACAGAAGTGTTATGTTTGCAAGATAAATTGCCTAACAAGACACTGTGAGAAGCCTAGCCTTTCTCATTATGTATCTTGATTGTGGTCGGCCATCTTGTTCAGTGTTTAAATTTTTTATCTCGAAGGTCATATGCTAAACAGAAATATGATATAAAAAATAATGGTCTGACTTCTCGGATCCGTTTATAGTTCATAGATGGCTGGCCATTGTTGACAATGAAAGGAGGGAGTGAGGAAAGCTAACTCCAATATGTGAGCACTTTATATTATCTGGTTTTATGCTTTATCTGAAAGAGTAATACTGCCAACAAACATGTCCGAGTTCGTTGTTTCTACGTGACTCTTCTCTCTGTGACAATAGCGGAAAAGTCTGCTGTGAGTCTGTGACTAGACTTGGTTAACAGTTTACTGCATTCTTTTTCAAACAGGTGTCTGCTCTCATTGAATTCATTCAAGCGTTCTAACCAATTTTTCTGCACACTAGCTTCCTTTCAATGAGTGACAATATCGTATTTTATGGATCATTTGGATAGGTGCCAAAAGACTCTTCTCTCAAGAGGAGAAAGTTCTCCTCAACAAGAAAGTACCCGATCTTTCAACTGCTACTTCAGTAAGTACTGCACCGAGTTTCCATGTTTCTACCTCTTGTTGTACATATGATTCTTCAGTGTTCTTTCGGGAACTGTATTGTTTGCCATAAATCTTCAAGGGATGTTTTGACTTTAAATTTCTAAAGCATGCTTACTGGTTAGAGGTGCTTAGAGAATAAAAAGGGAAAAAAACAGAGGAAGAACATGCTTCCAGAATGTTTAATTAGTTAGGACTGCGGACCCCCATAGGCGAGCATGAAAGTTGATGACTTCGAGTCAAAATCACATTGGAAGTATTGTCTGCAGGAACCGTACATGATCTAGATGATTGTATAAATTACCTGCCACGTGCTATGTATACGCACATCTCACGATCAGCTTCAGCCTTCCTCAACCTTCTGTTGTTTACTCTTTTTGTGATGGCTCTAGATGGTGGAGAGGTGTTTTGGATATCAAACAAGCCATGTGCCCCCATGGAAAGCACATTACCAAAGAAAAGGAGTAATAACCTACTAAGGTCAAAGTTAGGTAGTCTCACTAACAGGGTGGCTAGCCTGTTGTACAAGGGCAATCTAGTGGCTTTCTTAAGTATGAGACCCTTTGAACTTACTTTGGTCGGGGGAACAAAAAGGAGCGGTTTAGTCTCTAAAACCTATGGTTCTTAAGCCGTAACTCCTCGACAATGTCTGGAACCTCTAGACCAATCGAATCCTAGAATTTCATGAGAAATAGTCTAGGCAACTAGCCAAACTCGATAAGCCCTTTGCATTCAGATCGAACACCGCCCTTTCCTCATCATGCAACTCGGATAGCCACGACACATTTCTGCCTTCCCATATGGCAATACTAAAAGAAGTAAATAAATTTTTATGAACTTCGCATCACGAAAACATGGAAATTAGCAAACCACTTGCAAAAACTTTGTGTGCGCATCACATGAACAAACAATTTCAGCACAACGATTTGTACTTTGCAAAGCCATTAATTAGAGAATAATTTTTCTAATAAGGTTTCGTATATTCTAATGAGTATTAGGGAGATATCAGGGATACCTCTTGAAGCGTGAGTTTCAAAAACAAGAGACCTCCTGAATGAAGTTCGATCCGAGGACTCTCCTCTCGTAGGCGCAATGATGAGTCGTGTTGCTTCCCACGAACTTTGATATCTACTTCTTCTTGAAGTTGTCCATCAAAGGATGAGATCAAGAAGATATCAAGATTCTGATTTTGTCTCACAAAATCGAATCCTCTTGCACGTATACGAAAAGCGACTAAGAAGATGATCTTCTCTCGTGTAGGGCCACACTATGAAGAGAAGACGTAGGCTTGATGGTGGACATGCATGGCTGTAGAGAGAGAGAGAGGAGAGGATGTGTATTAGAGAATCTTCTACTCTATAAACTCGTCTTTCGATAATCAAGGCTACATAGGCACCTAGAAGGCAATTCATCTATTTCATGTGTCTTCAAGAAAGAGGCATGCCCTCTCTTTTATACTCATGGTTGACGTCCCTTAGAGTCTCACTCTAAGGAGGCACTACTACGATGATGGCCTTTGGATGAACAACCAAGGGCTATGATCTAGTCCTTATTCAAACATGACTTGAGTTATATCATTTTAATTACCAATTAAATCAAGCAATAAATAAGGCAACAAATTAATCAATAATTTAAAGTGTCAAGTCCAAGTAGGACTCTCATTGGTGGCGCCACGTCTCCACATATACACCTTTTTTTGTTGTCAAAATTGGATTGAATTTGTTGCTTAATTATCGTGATAATCAAATTATCATAATTGATAATTTTATGAGAAAAACCCTCATAGCTTATGAATCGTCCAAAAAAAATGTAAATCATATTCACACGCGTGCCTTGAAATAATTATATGATTCATATTCATAAAATCAGTATATATTAATTATTATGAATAAATACTCATATTAATTAAATATATATGATGTGGATCATATCCACAAGGCATGAGATATACACAAATTCATTATTATCAGATTTTTGATATCGTTAAATACAAGCCCTAATCTGATCAGGACTCGTGAATAGAAAATCTCAGATACTTGGAAATAATGTTGTGGAGATCGTACTATCCATGTACAATGACTTGAAATTTGGATAGTTATCCAGTTTTAGGATTATACCATTTTTAACAAAAAATACGTCACTTACGATTGTTGAGCTCGAGCTGAAATAATTCACTCTCTAAGTGAGCTCAACACAATCTTCACGAGCTGACGAATGCATCAGGAAGATGAATCCAACTTCCTTAACATTTCTAATCATAGTCCAAATCATTTTGAGTTTAGAAATGAGCTCATGGAGTGTGTATATTTTCATTTCCTTTCCATCACCATTTTACTTTCTAACATTTGGACATCGAAATTAAAATTGGACATTAAATTCAAATGAGTTGCGACTTAATCCAATTAACTCTCAAATCATTAAGCTACAAATTGAGCCACTAAAATCCATTCGATTTCATCATTCACCCGGAATGGAAGTACCATGTTAGATGATCTATTATGATAGATTTAACCCTAAGTATTTCCAATACTTATTCATCCCTCTCATTGGATGATTTTTTGATATATTGGAAGTTCAAACCCTCGTTTGACTGTATTCCTTGGAACACATCAATAGAGTTCTCATTTGATAATTGAGTGACAATATTAATCATATACTCTCCAAAAGCATATATTAATATCTTGAATTCGTGTCTTATTTCATAAACAAGGCGACCATACATGGAATTCATTATAACATTAAATTATCTCACGAGTAAGTTTCGTCTCCCGGTTCATCAACTATGAACTTGTATGATTCTTTTGAGAGATCATACTTCTCATATGTCTTCATATGCACACTAATTCGTCGGTATATGGACTTTGGTTAGGTCACCAACTTATTGATCTATTAAATGTACACACTCATGCATATAGACATATATCTGTCTTCGATCAATGGATGGATGTATGTCTGATCGTGACAATTATGATTCAGATCTTAGTTTATCCTGACCTCTTCAAGTTAACTCTTTGACTTGATGATTTTAACACTTTCGAATCTCTATTCCTATGCAGAGGACCTGCATCAAGAAGTTTGTCGGAAATTATTTTTTGGAGAAAGATTGCCATCTCTTTCTCAGTATGAAGATCTTTATCGAATATCACATGTTGGTATCAACTGTGTCCTCCAAACTACATGGTATTCAGCGTGGCTACTGTACATAACCTTAATTGTACAAAGAGGCCTTAACATTAAGTTCATTCACAAACATTCAATTTAGATGGATATGATAAAACAATAACTTTTATTGCATTAATAGGTCGTCAAGGGCTTACAAGTCCAACAACTACCGCTTGGAATATGTTGGCCATCGACCGAGCATGCGGAACTGATGCCTCATCACATCCCCAATATCACGGTCTTCCTCCTGCTCCTCCTACCCGCCTTAATAGACTATACCATATTCCGCTTACTCTGTCTATTTCTCTACCGAGTACAAATAGCGGGTGTTCGCATCCCCCTCCATTAGCCACGTCCTTCTCGACTGCTGTCGCTAATCAATCTCCCTCTTTGTGTCTTCTTCCAGCATAATGCAGTGCTGCTCGTGCTCGAACATCGTTGCCTTCTCCTCTTCCAACAACTCTCGAGAGTTCCCAAGATGATCCATACAGAGAACCTTTGCTCAAGTCTCCTTCATACGCTACCCCCAAGCTCCCCTTTTGAACTGAACAAGTATACCATGCAGAGCCCTAAGCTTCTCAGCCATTCTCTTCGAAGTCGAACCATCCATTATCTGCCCTTGCCAACAGAGCAATACTTCATCATGAAACCCCCCTCTTCCGACCACAAATGGTCAAATCAAAACATGCTACCGAACAATGATCTTCCCCCAAGTCCCATCGGATCGGTGTATGATTTGAGTGCGTCCGAGACAATGACACCACACTCGCCAAAGGAAAGCCCTCTAACAACTCCATTGAGCCAACTAATTGATCCGATAGAGGCCACAAATAGGAGTTCCTCCAAGTGCCGTGAGTTCACACACTCAAAACCTCTACAAACATCTCCTTACAAAACCAATAAAAAGAGAGGAACCATGGTCTGCCCTTCCCCTGTCACGCGGACGATTAACAACAAAGAACACGATATTAAAGTCATCACCTACATTCCAAGATGGATCCTGTAAGCGAGATCCCACCAATTAGAGGTCATCCACATCCTAGCCGGAGTAGACACCCCTGATGGATCATAAACCATAGACAGTAGGAGGAGAAACCCATCAGAGCACCTCGATAAAATAACATATATGATCCGAGTAGCACTCACCAAGTCCACTAACTCCATCAAGTTGTCATTCCAACCAACCACAATGCCCCTCGGAAGCACCTACTCAAGGCATTGCTTGAAACTCAGATAGCCAGGATTGTGCAATCGCTTGCCATTGAAACCTGTCCTAAACCTCCAATGCCATCTCCTATAAACACACCATGGTCACCTTCATGGCCTCAAGCATCAAACCAACCACTCTTCCCTTGTTTGGGTGCCTTCCCATAAACATTCCATGAGACGAGCTTCATCTAGCAACATAAAGGGATACCCTTGCTAACTTTACCCTAACACAACTAGCCACCTCCGTAAGCTTCTCCACACCCTCAACATCGCCACTGGGATGCTCCACATGGTCCTCAACCTCACACGAAAGAGACAACAACAAAATTCCACCCACCTATGTCTAGGTGATAACCATTATTAGCCCAACACGTTATAAAATCGGGCAAGGGTGTGACAATGAATCCCTAAAAGGGGCCTTGGTGAGACAGACACTGAACGATGTCAACACAAGAACACCTTTATGCGACCTGCCTTACATATGGACATGACAAGCATTATGGGGCAATGAAGAGGGCTGACCTCTGAATGCTTCCGATCCTTGGAACATGCTTTGGGGCTCGTGGCACATGGCAGAGCATAACATCCATTGGAGGATAGGGAACTGATACATGCTTGGCAACAACCTAGACACTAGAATGGACCAACAGAGGAGGTTGCATCAAGAAAACCTCCTCATGAGGTGTGATAGGAGAGTCAACCTAGTTGAACAGTCACACTTAGGTTGCCAACATATCCAATTTTTAATATTAAAGGAAATCGAGATCCATAAGATGCTTGTGGCTCGGGCAATCGAATTCGAAGATCAGGTCTAAAGCCACAAGAGGACCTGCTTTGTTTGCACCAAGTAACAACTTGAACTCCCAGGGTTCGAGGAGTTGGGGAGATCTGTGGGCAAAACATGGCAATCGGGTTGGCTGACACTATGGGCATCACAAGAAGATTTGCCTCAATTGCACCAAGCAACACACTGAACTTCGAGGGCTCGAGGAGTCGGGGAGATCAATGTGGAAAACATGGCAACCGGTTGGCTGACACAGATGTGGCATCAATACCCTTGATCGTGCCCACCTATAATCTTTAGTCACATAGAAACGAACATTCTATCCCACGAAGATAGAAGGATGTCTTTTCATCCCCATTGACATCCTTACAAACTGGCGCAAAGGAACATGATTCCATTACCACACGACATCGATACCCATACATGGTAAGAGCCCATCTAGGATGAGCTCAACCATCGTCTCATCCCCTCATGCGCTACCTAGAAAGAGACCAAGTATTGTGAGGTGAAGGGCATGATAGAAACATGGAACATGCGATGCGTCCCAATCCGCTCAGCACCCTCGAGGAAAATGGGGCATTGCCATTGATGCCAAAAGCCGACGCATCCAAGGCCAGGAGCATGACTTTCTGCTCGGGCATAAGACCACACACACAGACAGATGTAGGATCTAAGGGAACCACATTTTGCACGGAGGCTATGGAATAAGAACACCAGTACTATGCTTCGCATCGACAAGGGGTTCTTTTCGACACAAAATGTCTCCTCAATAGTCATATGAGGATGCTGTATCACTTCATCAAAAAGATCCACAACTTACAAAAAAATAAGGTCTCTTTCAAAAAATAAGGTCTCTGGAGGCTCATGTGGAACCTCTCGAGGATGCCATTCCCTGCGCCTCGCTCATCCATTATCTATGGCCGAAAGAACCACAATGGTATCACCTAAACTCCCTCGCCGGAGCCACATGCAAGCGCTGCACACTCCTATGATATCATATCCCTTCCTGACTACGCTGATCCCTCCACTTACAATTTGATGCAGCATGATACCACATGATCAATTTCTTAGTTGAACATTTGTTTATTTAATTATAGTCGAACATTTGTTTTATTTATTTTTATTTACTTATGTAAAAGGCTACCAGGTCTTATCATCTTTTCTATTTTTTGTCTATTTTTAGTAAGGTTGTTGCTTGTTTGGGGGGATTTGGCCTCTATAAAGGCACCCCATTAGCTAGGGTTGGATTTTAGTTTTGAATGAAATCATTTATTCCCTCACTATTCTTTTTCTCTCACTTTCTCTTTCTCTTTCTCTTTCTCTCGTTTCCGCCGCCTTCCTTCCCTTTTTCCCCCGTGTTTCTCCTTCTCCCCCAAACCCTACCTCTTCACACCCGCCGTCGTTCCCTCTTCGAGCCCTCCTCCTCCGCCACCTCTCTCCCCACCTCTCCCAGCACCGGCCCGCCCCCTCTTGCGCGCCCCTCCTCGTGCCTCCACCTCCCCCTCCTCCGCCAACCTCCAACGCCCTCGCTCCATCGCAAACCTGCCCCCTCCCACGCGCGAATCGGCGCGTTTCCGCCTCTCCTCGTCGCCGCTCTCCCGCATACACCTCCCCCTCGTCGCTGCGCCGCCTACCTCTCTACCGAGCCCCCCCCCCCCCCCCCCCCCCCCCTTCCGCCGCTTCTGCGACCACCAGCGGCCTCGGCCACTGCCTCCACCGCCACCAACTCCCAGCCCGACTACATCTCTCCCGAACCCCCTTTTTCACCGCCCCTACGACCCCCAGCCGCCCCAGCCATTGCTGCCACCGCCACCAACGGCCCAACCCGCCATTGGACACCACACCACCCTTGTTTCCCCCCGAGACTCGGGCCCTCCGTACTGCCGGAAGCATCCAACAACCTCCTCCCCACCGATCAGGTCTGAAGTGCTCCGAAATTTCCTTGCCAGTTGTGGTAAGAGTGCCACTTACATTTTATGTTGCCCGTATGATAGTAGAAGTGTGGATTGATATATTGCTGTTTAGTTTGGTGAACTATTGAGGTTCTGTGACCGCAGCATCGCTATTTATTTCCATTATCTTTAGCTATTTGAGTTGCCCTAACTTTGTGGTGAAAACCATGCTGGAACGCAAGTGTTTTGTGGATCGTTGTTTGCTGAGTTTTTTTAAGGCGTCATTTTGTCCACATCAAAATTTAATTTCTTTGCATTTCAGCCCCTAGAGCAGCACATGGCATGCCATTCTATTTGTTTCAGCCTTTTAGTCATTTAGTTCAAACTTTAGGATTGGCAACTTAGTTCACGTCTTGGCGACCCTCTGTAGGTTGCATTAATTTGGTATCAGAGCCTATCGATCCGTTCCATTTGTTTTATTGCATATAAAAAAAACAAACAACAAAACAAAAAAAAAGAGAAAAAGGAAGGCATAGGGTCCCATGGCCGACAAAACAACTGCCTCTAAAACTGGCTACACCCCACACCCTAAGCTAACGTTAGAATCCTTGAATGCACAAATGCTACAGATGTACGAACGATTGAGCGGACAAATTGCCACCCTAAATAGTTACATGCTAGGGAAAGATCATAGTGATGAGACACCCAACAGGGGTTGGCGTACTAGTCGGAAGCGACATTCCCGGAGTAACACCTCCCGAGACTCTAGTTCTTCCACCTCCGACGGACACGTTAGCGACTATCTGTCGCAAGAGAGCAAGGATGAAGGGTTACGAGTTGAAACTCCTTTCACCTCAAAAACTCAGGAGCTACACACCCCGGGATACACGACCCAACCCTCTAATGGCCCTCAATTCCCGTCACGGCATGGCCCAAGGTCCGATGACGGATGGGATCGAGGCATCCGTCTCGATGTTCCGGAATTCGACGGAGGACGAGACCCTGATGTCTTTTTGGATTGGCTCCAAACCATCGAACATTTCTTTGTGTGGAAGTCTATGCCTAGCGAACGAAAAGTTCAATTTGTCACAATCAAACTAAAGGGACATGCTCTGTTATGGTGAGACCGTTTGCAATCTGAACGCAAACGAAAAGGAAAAGGTAAGATCCGTAGTTGGAGCAAGATGAAGGCCAAACTGAAAACCAAATTCGTGCCCGAAGATTACAAACGAGATCTATACGCGCGACTGCAATCACGGAAACAAGGCACCATGAGCATGAGAGAATACACCGAAGGGTTCCAATCCCTCATTCATCGCAACCGATTGCAGGAGTCTCCTGTCCAGGAAGTCACCCGCTACATGCAAGGACTCCGCCAAGTTATCCAGGATGAACTCTACCTCCACAACTGTCGAGATGTTGACGAAGCTTACAAGCAGGCCGAACAGGCTGAGACTAAGCTTGGTAAGACCCAAACAAGGAAGATGTCCTTTTCTGTGAACTCCGTCCCACGCACTAGTACCCCGATAACGACCTCCAAACCAATAGCTTCCCCATCGATTGTTACGGGTAAATCCCAAGCCAAACCATCAACTCTTGCCATCGCCCGACCATCTACTGGGAACCCCGGATCAGGCATCTTGGGAAGTCGACCTGTTGTAGGACCTGATACTTGTTTCCGATGTTACCAAAAAGGACATCGAGCAGCAGAGTGCCCAAACCCTAAGGCTAGGCCCGCCCATTTATGCACCATCGAAGACCCTTAAGACCCTGACCCTGACCAACAGGAATCACCTGAAGCGGATCAGACCGTTTTGACTGCTGACACCATGAGAGCTGATGACTATGAGCTTCTGGGAGTGGATGGAGATGTATCCGGACCTTTCTTGGTAATTGAACATGAGGACTTTATCGCTCCTGACAGCGCACCCACAAACATCTTGCTCACACCTGCTGTCAACGACGCTGATAGTTGGCTGCGATGCAGCATCTTCCGAACCACCAGCACATCAGGAGGGCGTCGCTGTTCGTTGATCATTGATGGAGGAAGCGTTGAGAACTTCGTGTCACAAGAAATGGTCGACAAGCTGGGTCTACCAACTCAACCACTCGAGAAACCATACAGTGTGGCCTGGTTTCGAGGTGATACTCAACTTCCGATCCACCATCAGAGCCTCGTTAGCTTCTCGATTGGGCCTTCATATAAAGACGAGGTGTAGTGCCATGTAGCCCCTATGGATGTCTGTCATGTACTACTTGGAGACCTTGGCAGTTCGATCGAGACACTGAGCACAGAGGAAAAATGAACACTTACTCATTTCTCATAGACAAGGTGCGTGCGACCCTTAGACCACAACGCGAAGCCCTTAGCCCTCGCCAGGTGGCTACCCTTCGATCCGCGACTGCACAATCTGGTAAAAGCACCTCACCATCAAATCCTTCAACTACGGGTCCCGTATTGTTGATGGAAGCCCAGACATTCCAACGTGAAGTTCAGTAAAGCTCCACTAGTTATGCGTTAATGGAACGTGAAGTGAGCAAACATGAGACCACTACACCCGAAGTCCCGCCTGAGGTAAAGCCCATCATCCAGGAGTTTGCTGACATTATGCCTAAAGAGTTACCTGAAGGACTACCCCCGTTGCGAGACATTCAACATCACATTGACCTAATCCATGGAGCCAACCTACCCCACTTACCACATTATCGGATGAGCCTAAGTGAACATGAAGAAATGAACAAGCCGGTCACTGATCTTCTACGTCGTGGGTATGTTCGAGAGAGTATGAGTCCCGTGGCGGTTCCTGCTCTGCTTACCCCAAAAAAAGATGGCACATGGAGGATGTGCGTGGACAGTCGTGCTATCAACAAGATCACAATCAAGTATCGTTTTCCGATTCCACGCCTTGATGACATGCTCGACCTGCTATCGGGTGCCAAATTATTTTCCAAAATGGATCTTCGCAGTGGGTACCATCAAATTCGCCTCCGACCTGGAGACGAGTGGAAGACTGCTTTTAAGACCAAAGAGGGCCTTTATGAATGGACAGTAATGCCCTTCGGCCTGTCTAATGCACCCATCACATTTATGCGAACCATGAATCATGTCCTGCGGCTCTTCATCGGTAAGTTTGTGGTTGTGTACTTTGATGACATATTGATTTACAACTTGACCAAAGACGATCACTTATCCCACTTAAGACAAGTCTTGGAAACCTTGAGAGCCCAACAATTGTATGTCCACGTTAAGAAATGCTCCTTCATGTCTGACACAACCCTCTTCCTAGGATACATTGTCACTGATGATGGACTTAAAGTTGACTCCTCCAAGATTCATGCCGTTCAGAGCTGGCCTGTGCCTAAAACCCTCACTGAGATTCGCACCTTTCTGGGATTGGCTTCTTTCTACCGGCGCTTCATCCGGAACTTTAGCACTTGTGTGGCTCCGTTGGTAGATTGCACGCGAAAAGGCGCACCCGCTTAGTCTCTTGAAGCAGAAACCTGCTTTTAAAGGCTAAAACATCAATTGACCCATGCACCTGTCTTGGCACTTCCTGACTTCACTAATGTTTTCGTAGTCGATTGCGATGCCTCACATGTCAGGGTTGGTGCCGTCCTGAGTCAAGAAGGACGACCTGTAGCATTCTACAGTGAAAAGTTGAACGAAGCTCGATCACGGTACTCTACATATGATGTCGAATTCTATGCTGTAGTACAAGCTCTCAAGCATTGGAGGCACTATCTAATCCAGCATGAATTTGTCCTTAACTCTGATCATGAAGCCTTAAGATATCTGAGCTCACAGAAAACCCTTAACAAGCGTCATGCAAAATGGGTTAGTTTCCTCCAAGAATACACGTTCCATCTCAAGCACAAGGCGGGAACCCTGAATCGCGTGGCCGACGCGTTGAGCAGGCGAGCACATGCCCTGACCACAATGACCATCAGCACAACAGGATTTGACGCACTCAAGGATCTCGACCCCGCTGACCCTGACTTCGGACAAGCTTATGCAGAGTGTGTTGATACTGGACAGGACCCGACAACCACTTATGTCCTTCATGAGGGATTCCTGTTCAAGGCCCACCGACTGTGCATCCCTGCCACTTCCCTTCGAGAGAACCTGATTTCAGAACTGCATAACAATGGCTTAGCTGGACACTTTGGAAGGGACAAGACCTTGACCCTTCTCTAAGAGCGATTTTATTGGCCGCAATTGCGAAAAGATGTTACAAAGTTTGTAAAAAAATGCCAAACATGTCAGATATTCAAAGGCCATAGGCAGAACACTGGGTTGTATACACCTCTGTCGATTCCTCTACGACACTGGGAAGACATCACTGTGGATTTTGTGCTAGGCTTACCCCTCACGGTACGGAAAGTTGACACTATTTTTGTGGTTGTGGACATATTTTCTAAAATGACACACTTCATTGCATGTAAAAAAACCTTAGATACATCTCATGTCGCTGATTTGTTTTTTCGTTATGTTATTCGATTGTATGGTGTTCCTCGTTCTTTCACTTCGGATCGTGATACCAGATTTTTGAGTCATTTTTGGCACATGCTTTGGTCTCGTCTTGGTACTCGTTTGCAATACAGCACTGCTTATCATCCACAAACAGATGGGCAAACCGAAGTAGTTAATAGATCGTTAGGAAATTTATTGCGATGTCTTGTAGGGGACTCTCCGTCCAAATGGGATCTAATTCTTCCCCAAGCCGAATTCACGTATAACAGTTCCACTAATAGATCCACCGGAAAATCGCTATTTGAGAGTGTGTACGGCTTTCCACTCACCCAATTTCTAGACCTAACACCCACAACCATGCAAGGGAGGAGTAGTGCAGCTGCTGAGGACCTGGTCGAACACCTAACCCATATCCATACAGAAATCCAAACCAAACTCCAAACCATGACCCAGAAATACCAAGCCCAAGCCAACCTCCACCATAGAGAGAGCGGGTTCAGAGTTGGAGAATTAGTGATGGTCCACCTAAAAAAAAGAGAGGTTTCCTTTGAGAGTCCACCAAAAATTGAGTGTACGAAAGATTGGTCCATTCCGAATCCTCAAGAAGATTGGGCCAAATGCTTACTTACTTGATCTACCACCAGACGTCCAGACGTCGCCAGTCTTTAATGTATCAGATCTCTTCTTATATCACGGAGATGAACAGACAGATGCCACCACGCCAGTAGTTCCCGCTGATGATACACGCCAACCACCAGCCGCGACTGATGCCGATCGGATTGAAGATATTGCAGACATCCGAGATATGACAACTAGATGTGGTCTCTTCCGACCATATCTAGTCAAATGGAAGGGACGACCTCTGACCGATTGCACCTAGATTGACGAGGATGAACTTCAACAACTCTGCCCTGATATACTTCAGAACTACCACAATGCCATCTCGACGGAGCGAGATTCTTCTCAGCAGGGGGAGTTGATGCAGCATGATACCACGTGATCAATTTCTTAGTTGAACATTTGTTTTATTTAATTATAGTCGAACATTTGTTTTATTTATTTTTATTTACTTATGTAAAAGGCTCATTATACAAGGCCTTATCGTCTTTTCGTTTTTTTTTTTCTATTTTAGTAAGGTTGTTGCTTGTTTGGGGGATTTGGCCTCTATAAAGGCACCCCATTAGCTAGGGTTGGATTTTAGTTTTGAATGAAATCATTTATTCCCTCACTATTCTTTTTCTCTCACTTTCTCTCTCTCCTTCTCTCGTTTCCGCCGCCTTCCTTCCCTTTTTCCCCCGTGTTTCTCCTTCTCACCCAAACCCTACCTCTTCACACCCGCCGCCGTTCCCTCTTCGAGCCCTCCTCCTCCGCCACCCTCTCTCCCCACCTCTCCCAGCACCGGCCCGCCACTCCTGCGCGCCTCCACGTCCCCCTCCTCTGCCAACCTCCAGCGCCCTCGCCCCATCGCAGGCCCGCCCCCTTCCATGCGCGAATCGACGCGTTTCCGCCTCTCCTCGTCACTGCGCCGCCTACCTCTCTACCGAGCCCCCCCCCCTTTTACGTCGCTTCTGCGACCACCAGCCACCTCGGCCACTGCCTCCACCGCCACCAACTCCCAACCCGACTACATCTCTCCCGAACCCCCTTTTTCACCGCCCCTACGACCCCCAGCCGCCGCAGCCATCGCTGCCACCGCCACCAACGGCCCAGCCCGCCACTGGACACCACGCCACCCTCGTTTTCCCCCGAGACTCGGGCCGTACTGCCGGAAGCATCCAGCAACCTCCTCCCCACCGATCAGGTCTGAAGTGCTCCGAAATTCCCTTTCTAGTTGTGGTAAGAGTGCCACTTACCTTTTATGTTGCCCGTATGATAGTAGAAGTGCGGATTGATATATTGCTGTTTAGTTTAGTAAACTATTGAGGTTTTGTGACCGCAACATCGCTATTTATTTCCATTCATCTTTAGCTATTTGAGTTGCCCTAACTTTGTGGTGAAAACCATGCTGGAACGCAAGTGTTTTGTGGATCGTTGTTTGCTGAGTTTTTTTTAAGGCATCATTTTGTCCTCATCAAAGTTTATTTCTTTTCATTTCAGCCCCTAGAGTAGCACATGGCATGCCATTCTATTTGTTTCAGCCTTTTAGTCATTTAGTTCAAACTTCAGGATTGGCAACTTAGTTCACGTCTTGACGACCCTCTGTAGGTTGCATCACAATTGTCCCACAATCCTTGCATGAGAAGAATCTAAAACATCAATGACAAAGGGAACTAATAGAAACCCTCGCACCATCTGGAAACCTTTGTGGACATCATGCGATACCTGGAAGGAGCCTATCCCTGACACACGTAAGCCCTAGGGTGATTCTAGACAAGGTGGCATCTCGGAAAGCGCGTACTACCACCCTGGAAACCCCAATGTCACTCCTTCTATCATCCTCTGTTTCTCTAGAGCGACACTCATTCTCCTGAATCTTGTATTTAGTTGTCATTGCCCCTTTCTTGTTCTCCTTGGTTAGACTGATAGTACTCATGAATAAGCTGGTAGGTCTAAACCATATATTTTTCTGGCGAAAGATGTTGGCACATAGTCAGACTTCTACTTGATGATTATTAGAGTTATTTAATTATTTGATTATTTCTCTTTCTCTTTTTGAGTATTGTATTCCTTTCAGTGTCTTTATGTAAATTTTCCTTTTGTGTTCTTTAGAGTTTCACGTTATATAAGAAACCCTAGATTCATTGAATAAGGTTGTTTAGATCTCTACAAATAACACTTGATCCTTTTATCTGGATACGATGGAAACTACTCCTATCGAAATAAAACCCTTGTTCTCTACTTCTGCTGTGATGATGCATGGTACTTCTATCAAACTCAAGGGCACTGAGAATTATGTGTTCTAGTCTCAAGCTTTCGAGGTGTTCATTGGTAGTTAGAGGAATCGATCTTGATAAAGGATTCTCTAAAGGAGGCAGAAAAGGACTACAAATCTTAGCTTGGGGACAACTATCAAGTTATGACATGGATGACCAATAACGTTGAGTCCCACATTGTGACAAACATCCTCTACAAAGACACCGTGAAGGAGATGTGGGATGAACTGACACATAAGTACTCTCAGCAGACTATCAAGTCTTTATCTTGATGGCATCTATATGTGGATCTGGTCTGCATTTCGTGGAGAGTCCACTCTTGTGGAATATACTATCCTATGTCACCGGCCTTTACGAGGAACTTGCCATATTTCAGTCAGCATGTTGTATAAAAAATGTGACAGAGAGATCGGAATGGCAAGTCTACAGGTTTCTGTTCGGCCTACATCCTCGCTATTAGAATGTGAAGAAACAATTCCTTACTTCTGATAGTCTTCCATCCATCAAGGTCATCTTTGGTCGTATATGGTAGAATGTGACTTCTACCGTTGACACTTTGTTTCCACAGCATATGGAAAACTCTGCATTTCTTGCTTTGGTTTAGGACGGCTTAAGCA